>JBBYHL010434499.1:0-21295 GCA_038381835.1 Adansonia madagascariensis
GTTCCTCAGTAATATCATCATGACTCTCGAAGTCATGCGTGGTAGCAATACCAAACCAAATATGATGAGTAGTGGGGTCTTGGGCTAATCCTTGGCTAAACCTTGGAAATCTTAATGCCATAATGCCTTTCAAATCCTCCTAGCCATTATCCTACTGTAATAATTCTTGCTAAGAAGAATGCCCATGTTGTGGCAATTCCACCCAGAAGGTAATGGGATACCCCTACAGCACGTCCTTGTACAATGCCCAAGGCTCTAGGCTGAGTAGCAAGAGCAAGTTTTAATTATGAAATCCTTACCAACTTGATCTTGTTGCCCCCAGCAACAAGCATGCGTGAACCATTTCACAAAGTATGTGTCCAGATAGTCCAAAGTCTTGATAGTTAGCTCTAGGTCTTCCGGTCAAAAAGCAACATCGATGAAAACATGTGGGTGCACTATTTCGCGATGAGGATTGTAACTTTCCATGAATTTTCCATTTCTCACTCTTTGCTTATTTCTTTTTTTGAGGATCGATGAATCAAATGATATCTTTGTTCCAATTTTTGCCTTTTATTCCTATGAATCAAACTTTTCTTTGCCATAATGGTTCAGTTCCTATTATTATCAATGATACAAGTTAGATCCTAGATGTAGAAATAAAAGGGGGCATACCCCCCTTCTCCATCGAAAGAGATGATATTATCGCAGATACAGCGCATAACATAAGGAATTAACCAAATTTGCCCGATGTAGAGGCAATCAAGAAAGCCGCATAAGTAAATATATAACCTACGGAAAAGTGGGCTAATCCAACCAATCTTGCTTGCATAATGGAAAGAGCCACTGGTTTATCTCTCCATCGAATCAAATTAGCTAAAGTGTGCATTCATGAGCCCATGCTAAAGTTTCAATCAATTCTTGCCAATATCTGCTCGAAGAAATTAAGAATATAAATCCAGTAGCCTAAATAATATGTCTAAATAAGAACATCCATGCCCAGACTGATAAACTATTCATACCAAATGGGTTATACCCATTGATAAGTTGTGAAGAGCTTAACCATAAATAATCTCTTAACCATCCCATCAAATAAGTAGAAAATAAGTTTATACTATATTATAATGACATCAATCAATAATCATTTGCATAAAATTTCAAGTCTTCGATGGTGATATTCGAAGACAAAGCTTCGATGGTGATATTTAAAGCATTTAAAAACTTTTCAAGTCTTTGATGGTGATATTCGAAGATAAAGTTTGATAGTGATATTTGAGCATTTAAAAGTTTTTAACATCTTCGATGGTGATATTCGAAGACAAAGCTTCGATGGTGATATTCAAAGACAAAGCTTCGATGGTGATAATCGAAGCATTAAGAAATCCATTGGCTCTTCACGCGATCCTATGGTTAGGTAGGTGCGAAAGGCTTTGAAGATGCTTTGATGGTGATGTTCAAAGCACTTAAGAGTTTTTTAAGTCTTTGATGTGATATTCGAGGACAAAGCTTTGACGGTAGAATATATAAAAAAAAGAGGGCCTTTAAGGATCCCAATATGGCAAAAATTTGATAAGTTGATGGACGCTTATTAAGGATGATTGGTTTAAGGGTCAGCGGCTTTATGGTAGTATGCCAATTAGGGGCAATTTCTATCTTGACTTTAAAATTCTATACATTTCTTTTTGAAAATTGTGAATTATGAAATGAATTTTGATTTGTAAATAATATGATATTGTCATCAATCATGAATTATGCTAATAATGATCTCTAATATCTAGGATAATGAGAACATTTTGGAAAAAAATTTCTCTGGTAGATGATCATCATTAGATTAAACTTTCTCAAAAAGGTCCTTCACTTCCACATATATTATTATTCTAGACATTCGACTATAGACCTTTCACCATTAGAGACCTTCCATGTCTATATGCTCTTTTCTATGGATTCTTTGAAGGTCAAACAAATAGGTTAAGCTCCTAAAAGATTCATATATTGATACTTTGACATAAGTTAGAATAATGATAGTAAATCTGAGATCTCCCTAATTTGGATAACCCTTTGCCATAATTTTCATGACACTCTTTCAAATCCTTAAGTTAGGAAGAATGAGATTAAACAAGAACCAAAACACCCTATTCTTTCCAAACAAACATTTGCAAACCAATGCCTGATACATGAAATATGAAATCTAAGATGTTTTCTATGCCAATCTAATTTTCTTTCCTAAAGGTTTAACCAGTCATTGATGGCTATGAAACCAATTGTATTAAGGGGCATATCTTAAGGCTTTAAAAATTGAGTGCAACATCATATTATTGAGGTACTTAAATGAGAAAAAACAAACAACCTTTTCTTCCTAGAAAATGCTTGCCAATTCATATAGTTGTGTTTGACATGAAAAATAGTCTTCTGTCTTTATCCCTTTACAAATGTAGAAAATTATTCCTTTGTGATTCCCTTTGAGCCTTACAATTTATTTTCTTTCTTTGAACCCTAATCAAAGATCACCCTCCACACTAACAGGAAAGTGAAGTGAAGCTTCAAAATTAGAAGGAGCAAATTTCATTTTAAATTTACAAGGAGACCAAGTCATATGGTAAACTTTGAAGATTGAAGAGAGTTCAAGTTTCAAGTTTAAGTATTCAAAGTGAAAAATAAAGAAAGTTTAAGTTTCAAGTTTAAATATTCAAAGTAGAAAAACTCAAGAAAGTTTAGGTTTCAAGTTTTCAAAATAAAAAATAAATCAAGAAAGTTTAAATTTCAAGTTCCTTCAAAATGAAGAATGAAACAAGCAAAAATAGATGAAGAAATGTATATGTGTTTGCCTTAAAAGACATGTCAAGTTGAGTTTTGCTGAAAAAGGTGATCCTTGATTCAATTACCCTTAAACACTTGACTTGAGCTCTAAACCAAGAATTATAGCCTATATTACATGACTAACAAAGTCCATTTGGATCAAACATAACTATTTAAGTTGTTAGGCCATTCCTAGGAAACTCTTTATAAATTCATCTTCTTGAATGATTTTTGAGTCCTCAAAAATATGATAGGACAAGCTTAAAGGCCTTGGAATTTTTCTTAAATTAACAATGATATCTACAAATGAGAAAAAAAACCCTTCCATACTAATTTAGGAATCATCCCGAACCTTTGGAAACTTCACGAATCAACATAAGATTGAGTCAAATGCCCTAACATTGATTCCTTTCAAAATAATATTTCAAAACTTTTCTATTAAACCTTAGGAATTGATGCACACAAAAAGCCTTCCAAACTAACCCTTTAAGACTTGGTGTTTACTAGCATTAGTTTAAGACCTGTTAGGCTATTGTTTTTAAAGATTAAAAGGTTGTTATAGCTTAATTGTTTGCTTTTCAAGGAACTCCTATGAAATGAACATACACCAAAATTTGGTGTTAATAAACCTTGACCTTTTTATATCAATTTCTTCAAGACAAATTTTAGCATTACTGCTTTTAGATTCATTTTTTCATCTTATTCAAAGAAGTCTTGAATGGTCATCATCGATCAAAAGAAAAGTTTTAAAATCATGATGAAAATAGCATATCCATTATCCTTGATATTGGAAAATCTATGGTTGAAATGATTTTAAAAATTTCATAGATTTTGATCAAGTACATCTTCTCCCAGGTCAGAATGAGAAGGTGATCTCATTTCGTAAATCCAGAAATTTTGTTAAAATATCATACTTTTAATGATTTCAATGGAAGCTTGTCAATATGCCTTGAGCATATATTTGTCCAATTGCATAAAACATCATTGAATCAATAAACACTAATTTGATATTTTATATTTGATGGCTTTTCAAGAAAGATTGAATAATTCTCTAAAGAAATCTATCACCTTTTCATGCAATCCTATGGTAAGATAGGTGAAGAAGGCATTGAAGAAGCTTTAATGGTGATATTCAAAGCATTCAAAAAAAGCTTCAATGGTGATATTCAAAGCATTTAGAAGTTTTTATTCAAAAAATGCTTTTAAAGTCTTCGATGGTGATATTCAAAGATAAAGCTTCGATGGTGATATTCAAAGCATTTAAAAGTTTTCATTTAGAAAATGCTTTCAAAGTCTTTGATAGTGATATTCGAAGATAAACCTTTTATGGCAATTGTTAAAGCATTCAAAAAATACTTTCAAAGTTTTCGATGGTGATATTTGAAGCATTTAGAGGATGTTTTGAAAGCTTTGATGTTGATATTTGAAACATCCATAATAGTTTTCAAAACTCTTTAAGATAACTTCGTTCGATTAAGTAGAAGGATCAGTGAAGTTTATCTTAAAACTGAATCCTTTGTAATCACCATAATGCTTCTATGACAAAGGTGCATAGAAAGAATAGGTTCATTTGTTATTGGGTAGCTTCACTTTGTTAGAAACCAATAAAGCATGATGTCTAACTTCGACCGATTAAGCAGAAAGATGAACAAAGTTTATGTTAGAACTAAATCCTTTGTGATCACTAGGATGCTTCTATGCCAAAGGTTTACAAGAGGAATAGGTTCATTTGTGTTATAACTGAGTCTTTTATGATCATCGGGATATTTCTATGCCAAAGGCATACAGGAGGAATAGGTTCATCAATGTTAGAACAAAATCATTTATGATCACCGAGATATTTCTATGCTAAAGGTGTACAGAAGGAATAGGTTCATTCGTGTTAGAATTGAATCATTTATGATCATCAAAATGCTTATTTACCAAACGTGTATAGGAGTAATAGTTCATTCATGTTAAAACTGAATCTTTTGTGATCACCGAGATGCTTTTATGCCGAAGATGTACAGGTGGAATAGTTTTATTTATGTTAGAATCGAATCATAGGTGATCACCGAGATTCTTCTATGCCAAAGGTGTATAAGAATAATAGGTTCATTTGTTATTAGTCAACTTCACTTGGTTAGAAACCAATGAAACAAAGTGTCTTCTTCACACAATCCTATGGTAAGGTAGCCGAAGTAGGGTTTAAGTTAACTTTATCAGTTCAGCAAAAGGATCGGTGGAGTTTTCAAAGATTTTTTTCAGTTGAAGTATATATGTATGTAAAAAAAAACTCTTTTAGAAAAAAATTTGTAAGGCCCAAACAAAATTGTGCCTATTTGGTCTTTGCCTTGTTCCTGATTCTTAGCAACGGTCAAAGAAAGACAACTGTAGACATATAATTTTATCTAGGCTCCCCTTCCCTATTAGTCTAAAACTATATGAGATACAAAATTAGGCACTTGTCCTAATGGAGGTAAATTTCCTTCAAGGGGAATATATATTTTCAGGACCTATTTAGTTCCGCTTAAATGACACAGGTGTACATGACAAAATTAATGTCATTTCAAAGGTCATGAAGAGTAAATTTTGGACAAAAAAGGACAAATATCAAGGTACATAATTAGCTTTTAATTTTTTTCTTTTGAAATTTTAAAATTTATTTCTACGGATGTTATTATGGTTATATTTTTCATTTTTACGAATTTTTGAGAATTTTTCGTTAAATTTGGGAAGTTGACAGTCATATATTTTTATCGATACTTGTGTGGTATTTATGCCAATATGCACTTCAAAAAATCGTAAATATTCAAGAAAAATTTTATATTGGCATTTTTTTACCACAAGGTACCAAGTTGGTAATTTTGCCACTTATTTTTTAATTTCTCACTGTATCGCAAGTATTTTGCTTTCAAATTTTTGGTAAGGACTTATTTCAGATCTCAAATTCTCATCTTTACATTTTGTAAACTAATATTTTGAATGTTTAATTCATTTTATATAAGTTTTAATATACTTTTCTGAAATTTTTTAGTTCTAAAATATGAGCTTTCCTTTATCTCTAAAATTTTTTGTCGAATTTTCTCTAGTTAAGAACTTTAAAATTCTTTAAATATTTCCTTTTAACCACCATTAAATCAGTTTTTCAAAATTTATTTTATTTTATGTGTTTTACATTTTTTTAGAATTTCATCATTTTCAAAATATAGAGTTTTTTATTTCATAAATTTTTTTGGGAAGATTTTTCTGAGTTTATAATTTTTAAAATTCTTCAAATATTATTGTTTAATTCATATTAAGTTAGTTTTTCAAAATTAATTTTATTTTATAAGTTTTTCATTTTCATTCATAATTTTTTTCGAAAATAAAGAGTTTTCTACTCCGTAAATTTTTTCAAAAAATTATTTTTAATTTTATAATTTTTGAAATTATTCAAATATTATTGTTTAAATAATATTAAATTAGTTTTAAAATTTTATTTTATTTTATGAGTTTTGTATTTTTTTATAACTTTTTCATTTTCAAAATACGAAGTTTTCTACATGTAAATTTTTTGAGAGGATTTTTCTGAGTTTATAATTTTTAAAATTCTTCAAATATTATTATTAAATATATATTAAATCAGTTCTTGTACCTAAAGATTGTTTTTATTATTAGATTAAATTAAATTGATTATATGAAATTTTATTTCAAATACATAATTTTTTAATTTTTACAGTTTAGTCCTTCTAATAATTTTTATGATATAATTTACATATTATATAAATATCTTCCAAAAATCTCTAGAATTGATGATGTCATAGATGACATAATTCACTAAAAGACAAACATAATTAATTTGAATCAAATCAATTTAAAAAAATTGAATTAAAGTAATAATATAAAATAAATATTAAATAAAAAAGTGAAAATTCCTAGAAATCTCTAGGAAAGCTACGGCCAATGGCCTTTTCTCCAAGTTTTGGCCATCCTCCATTCCATATAAAGAGGGATGGCTCTCTTCATTAGAAGATTTTAGGATTTAGGAAGAAAAAAACAAAGAAAAAACATTAAAATACGTGAATTTTCAAGCTTTTCTAAGGTATTTTTCTTGTAAAATTCTTAAATTTTGTTTATGTCTTATTTGATTCTTTCTTTAATAAGCCAATTGATTACCTATGCTCATGAATTTTGATTCATGTTGAAAGGCCAAGTATGATGGCTATGATTAAATCTTTTAATTTTGGTTGTTTTAGTTAATTTTTATTAAAAATAATTTGATTTTCTTTGAGATTATTTCTGTTTGTTGATACATATAGTGTTATTTTCATGTAAACATGTATGTGGAATTTTTCTTAAAATTTTCATGTTGCTTTATATTGATTTTTTCATTATTTTTTGTGTTTTTATTCTTATTCATTCTTGGTAAAAAATCTTAACAAGTATATATGTTAATATTTGTGAAAATATGTGATGAAAAAATATTTTTACTAAAGGAAACATGCTGGCTAAACCATTAGAGCCTGATTTTATGATTTTGATTTTATTTTTCTTATTTTGTAAATATGGTAATCTTAGGGACTAAATTACAAAAATTGTAAAACTTTTTCTATGATTATCGAAGCTTGGCTGATAACTTGTAGATAGCCTTAGAAGTGTTTTTATGCTTAGTGTAACATATTTGGATATGTTTTATGTATTTTATAATACTTGGGGTCATTTTGTAATTATAAAAAATATAAGGACTTAATTGTAAAATGTTAAAATTTATTTTTGGCCGTTGGTGCTTGGCTAAATCATTTTCATGATTGTTGATGTGGCTTTTGTGATTGTTCATGATGTATTTGTTGTATATTTATGATTTTCTATTATGTAAGAACTAAATTGTAAAAATGGAAAATTTTGTTTCAAGGCCATCCATGCTTGGCTGATTGCTTGTGTATACTTGTAGAAGCGTTTTCATGTTTATTTTGATATTATGAATATGTTTTTTGCATTTTCCATCAGATAATGGCCATTTTGTAATTTTAAAAAGTCTAGGGACTTATTTGCAAAAGTATAAAATTTTTTATCTAAGGCCACAGGTACTTGGTCGAATTTATTCTATGATTTTTTGTGTGATTTCCATAATTTTTATAATTAATTTTGTGTTTAATAATGAGCTTATTTTGTATGGGGACTACATTCTTCGCATTTTGGAGTTAATATGATATTTTTGATATTTTAAAAATATTTCTAACATTCATATGGTCTTCCGTAGGGGTGTAGAAATTATGAAAACTTTTTGCACCCTTTCGGTTTTTTGTTAAGGTATGATATGCAATTTTGAAAAGTTTAGGGACTTGTTAGCAATTTTTGGAATTTAGGCCTAACTTGATGATTAAGTTGCCCCTCGATACGTATATATCGAAGGTACACCTTATGGGTATTTAGTAATTTCTTTGGAACTGAGTCTTATATGATCACTAGGATATTTATCAGTCGAAGGTGTACAATAAGACTAGGTTCGTTCATTTATGATGTCATCTAACCATTTTGGTTGACAGGATACGTATATGTCAAAGGTATAGCCTAGGGGTATATTGGTAATTTTTTTAAAAAAATTCAGCCCTTTATTATCACTGGGATACTTCATGTCAAAAGTGCATAATAGGGGTAGGTTCATCTTTTTATAGAGATATCTAGTCCCTTAGGCTTATAGGGATACATAGATGTCAAAGATAGACTTTATGGATATTTTAGTAATTTACGTTAGAACCAAGTCCTATGTGATCAGCGGGATACTTTTATATCAAAGGTGTATAGTAGGAATAGGTTCATCTTCTATAAAATTATCGAGTTTTTTAGGGTATATGGACACTTATATATCGAAGGTATACCTTAGGGATATTGCATTAATTTAAAATCGAGTCTTCTAGGGTCACTAGGATTCTTCTATGTCGAAAGTGTAATTTAGAGGACATGTTGGTCATATTGACCATATTTAGGTCCTTAAAGTCGAGTTTAGTACATTTTGTCTAAACTGAGTCTTTGGATAATTTTTAAATACTATTAATAAAATAAAAATTTTTACGAATCAAGGCAATGTTTCTGATGTTAAAATAGTTTATGAAATTTCTCCCAAAATATAAGAGGGTTTTTGTGGATTATTTTAATAATGAGGTATCATTTTCAAAAAGAAAATCAAGATTTTTTTGAATTTTGAAAAAAATAAAACCTTTGTATTCCTTTAGCCCTTCAGCGAGGTACAAAAGATATTTTAATTTTTATAAAAATCCTTTCGTATTCCACTAGCTATCTAACGGGGTACGGAAGATAATGATAAATGCTCTTGTGTTCTTTTGGTTCTCTAAAAGGTGCCAAAGATATTTGATTTCAAAAATATTACAAATCTAATTTTCTTATATGAAATAATAAATTTGTTTCATAAAATTTTATTTTTAAATATAGGAATTATAATTAAATATCTAATATTGAAATTGAATAAAAATCAAAATTTATGTTAACACTTGGTTAAAGGTACCGATTACCAAGCATCAAGAGAAGCTCAATCCCTACTTATGATTGTAACCGACTCTCAAACCCTTTCATGCGATCTCTGATATGAATGCAGACCTCGGAGTTTGTTTTTATATGTTTTATAATCCTTAAAATATAAATTCCAACAGGTGCAATCTCACTTGGCCAAAATAAAATTGGTGGCGACTCAAAAAAATGGTCATTTCATAATTACTATTTAAAGAAGTCGAGTAAGTGATTCATCTCGACAACTTAATCCCTAAACAAAAAAATAAGAAAAATACTAATGATATAGGCCCCTAAAAACAAAAGAATAATGATGTATTAATGTATAAAGGAATGAAGGGTACATCCACCATTTTAAGTTGGGTTGGTCAGGATTCATATCCGGGCTATGTTGTGATAGACACAAGCTTGCATTTGGCTTTGATGATGCCTTGAAGTGCTTGCATGAAGGCCCGAACAAAATTAGACATCTACAGCTACCTTTTTTGGCTATAACTAAGTATTAAGAACAAGGCAAAGATCAATAGAAATTATTTTGCCTAGGGTATGTATAATGTTGTCTTGTGTTCCTATAACGAAATGACCTAGATTAATGTGACAGCAAGATGAAAACAATATTTTGGTAATGATTTCAACTAATAAGAAATTTTTTGATAAGTTTTGTAGGGTCTAACCTTTCCATTGGGCTTGTAGTTTCTTGGGTTTGACCCCAGACAAGCGCCAGCTAGTATGGGCTTTCACTCAGTAGGGGTTTAGTTCTTTGTGTACTAACTCGATAAACATCCAACTCTTTATGGACTGAGATAGGTAGGCATCCAGCTCTTTGTGGACTAAGGTAAGTAGGTATCCAACTCCTTATGGACTAAGATAAGTAGGCATCCAACTCTTTGTGGACTGAAGTAGATAAGCATCCAACTCATTATGGATTGAGATAGGTAGGCATCTAGCTTGTTATGGACTGAGATAGGTAGGCATCTAGCTTTTTATGGACTGAGGTATATAGGCATCCAACTCTTTATGGACTGAGATAGGTAGGCATCCAACTCTTTATGGACTGAGGTAGGTAGGTGTCTAGCTTTCTGTGGACTAAGGTAGGTAGGCATCCAACTCTTTATGGACTGAGGTAGATTGAGTTTAAGGAGCTGACCTGGAGTGTCTAGGGTTTTTAGAGACAGTAGTTGGTACTTGTATTTATTAGTTTGTTTAAGACTTTCGAAGGTAGGAGTCGATACTTGAAAGATGGTAAATAGTTTCATATATGATGCCTAAAGGTGCAAATGCATACTTGCATGATGCAGATGTGATGATTAAGAAATCTAATCTGGCAATTAGTTTTGGAGTTTTGATCTCCTTATGACTTTCATTGGGTGTTTTTTGTTCTAACATTCGTCAATTTTTTTTAATGTTCAAAAGGTTTTTTTTGAATGGTTGAGTTCATTTTTAAAGGTTGAAGGGACCCATGATGCATAAAAAGGTTTTTGAGTCTGATCGACTTGTATTAAGGGTTAAAAGACTTGGCAAGCTGGTTCTTAGCATGACTGGAAGGGTGCATCTGATAGTCAAAACTAACTTATAAGAATATGGTTTGATAGTAGGGGTCAAGGATCATTGATTTAGCTCTACCTTTTGGCTAAGGTTTATTGAAAGACATCTTTGATCTCGTTTTCAATATGGAAGAAGTTTGAAAGGTAAGTCTGGTTGTAGTTCTAAAATCTATTCTTGGCTTCTTGAACCTAGGAAGATTTTCCTATGAAATTTCATCTTCTTTGAAGTAATATTGAGAAATCCCATTATCAATTTTGTACAATCTATCAAATGTTATCAATTATATGACAAGCATGATGCAATATGGTATGCAAGTATGAAAAAGGATATTCAGGAAACGAAATGGTTGCATTTCATTTCTAGAGGAAAAAGGAATACAATTCATTAAATTCTTGGATGTACAAAGAAAGTTGAAGATCAATTTTTTTGGGCAATCGACCCCTTTCGATGCTAATGACATGAGTTTTCCACTAAGTACTTTCAAAGGCTTCTTTTAAATGACTAACTTTTTTTATGCTAACTGCTCTTCAAGGAAAATCTTAAATTGCCTTATGGTAGCCCTATTTCAAGGTAGACATCACCCTTTTTCCCTTGAGATCAAGTACAAATAGGTTTGATAAGTGTAAAACAAGATAAGTAGATTAGGCTAAATTTTAGTATTTTAATGAAGGATGGTTTTGTTAGGTTAGTATTGATCTTTATTAGGTTCAGACAAAGGTAAGGTTGGGTTACTTAAGCCACCCTTATAGGTTCTTATTCGAAGGATCCCTTTTGGTGTAATACTTCCTGACAGAATTAGAGTTGATGGGGTTAGGTAGGTCATTGCCATCAATCTTGGCTAGAATAAATGCTTCACTAGAGAAATCTTACTTAACCATATAGAGACCTTTTTACTTTGGGGTTTATCTTCCTCGAGTATCTTTACGAATTGGAAGAATCTTTTGAGTACTATGTCTCCTTTCCAAAACTGATGATGATGGATTTTTTTATTATGAGCTCTCATCATGCACTTCTAATACATCTATCCATGACAGATAGCTTTTACCCTGTTCTCGTCAATGAGGTTAAGTTGCTCATCGACTCTTGAGCCATTCAGCTTTTTCAAGCTACGATTCCATCAGGACCATAAGTCAAGGGATTTTGACTTCGATGGGTATGACTGCCTCCATCTCGTAGACTAGGGAGAATAGAGAGCTTCAGTGGAAGTTCAAATTATTGTATAATAGGCATGTAGTGCGAATGGTAGCTTCTTGTGCCAATCTTTATAAGTTTTGACCATTTTCTTAACTATTTTCTTAATATTTTTGTTGGCTACGTCGACTACCTCATTCATTTTTAGACGGTATGGCACTGAATTGTGGTGCTTGATCTTGAATTGAGAGCAAATTGTTCCCATCATTTTATTGTTCAAGTTGCATGCATTATCTTTGGGCAGTCCATATCAGCAAATGATGTCTCATTTCATAAACTTGCACACAACAGATCTAGTGACATTGGGATATGAGGCCATTTCTACCTATTTGGTGAAATAATCAATGGCAACCAAAATGAAGTGATGCCTATTTGAAGCTTTGGAAATGATAAGTCTAACCATATCTATGCCTCACTTAGAGAAAGGCTACTAAACCATCATAACTTACAGTGGTAAAGGCAGGATATGGATTTTGTTCACATAGATTTGGTATTTGTGGCATTTTCAAGCATAGTTAATATAGTTTGTTTCAAGTGTCAACTAGTAATATCCAGATCTTATGACCTATTTTGCCATTCTATGTCCGTTAGCATGCATACCTTATATTCCTTCATGGACTTATTTTAGAATTCTCTTAGCTTCAGGAGCTTTCATACATCAAAGTAAAGTTTGATCCCAATTTTTCTTGTATAGGACTTCACCATACAAAATGAAACTTGTACACATTCTTTGAATGGTTCGCTTGTGAGTTTCTATAGCATGCTTTGGGTATTATTGGTCTTAAATGTAATGAAAAATGTCATTATACCATGCCAGACTATCATTTTCTTTTTCTACACTATGGTAGTAGGCAAGAGCTTTAGAATACTCTTCCAGATGGCTGTGACTTCTACCTCCCAAGTTACTTCAAACATAAAGGCCAAGGTTGCTAGAGTATTTACCACTTGGTTATCTTCTTAAGGTAAATGCCAAAAGTTGATTTCATCAAATTGTTGTTTTAGTTCATTTATTAGCCCCCTCGTATTCGACTAGGTTAGCATTCCATGTTTCCCATTCTTTTCGAAGTTGAAAAATTACCAAGGCTGAGTCCCTATACATTTGTAAAGTTCTGATGCCTCTTTTAGTGGCCACACAAAACCCTAATACACATGCCTCATATTTGACTATTTTATTAGTATAGTCAAAGTTTAGTCTGATAATGAAGAAAGAATAATCTCCATTTAGTGAGATTAGAATAGCCCTGATTTTATGCCCTAAAACATTTGAGGCTCCATCAAAATATGTTTTCCAAGTTTAACTACAATTGACACCATATTCTACTTTGGATATGCATACTAGGTCTCAATTTGAAAATTTGAAATCTAATGGTTCATAGTCCTTTTTGCCTTCGCTTGCCAAGAACTCAGCTATCATGCTAACTTTGATGGCTTTCTAGCTTATATAAATGATGTCATATTTGAAGAGCAAGACTTGTCACTGGGCCAACATTTTTGACAAAGCAAAAGCCTCGCATAAGTATTATATAGGGATTAGTTTAGGGATCAGCCATTTGGTGTGATATAACATGTATTACCTTAACCTCCAAGCCATCCAAGCTAGAGCACAACATAACTCTCTCTTACATACTTCATGAATTTCTTCTTAGATAGTAGATAACTTGTTATTTCTTTCCCAACTTGTCATGTTAACCCAATACATAGCTTATGAACTTGTCAAAAACTGATAGGTATAGGATTAGTGGTTGATCAGGCACTGACGATACGCACTGGTATGCTGGACAGATAACATTTGATCTTCTCAAAAGCTTATTAGCATTTATCATTCCACTCACCAAGGTTCTATTTTTGGAGTGGGTGAAAAATCAGATCATATTTATCAATAACTGGGATATGAATCTGGCTATATAATTCAGTCTCCCAGGGAAACTCTCTACTTCTTTTTAGGTATAAGGTGTTTGGAGTTTTTGATAGCCTTACCTTGTTAGCATCAGCTTCAATTCCTCATTCACTTTCAATGAAACCTAATAGTTTGCTAGAGGGAACATCGAAGGTGCACTTAGCCAAATTTAGTTTGAGTCGATATTTGCACAACTGTCTGAATAGTTTGTAGAGGTTAGAGGACTTGGCAATCATATCATCCACGTAAACCTTTATTTCTTTGTGCATAAAGTCATTGCTCTTTGGTAAGTTGCACCGGTGTTTTTAAGTCTAAAAGACATAATCTTATAGCAAAAAGCACTTTATATGGTCACAAAAGTGGTTTTCTCCATGTGTTCAAGTGCCATTTTAATCTGATTGTGGCTCGAAAATGTGTCCATAGAGGAAAATAGGGAGTTTTTGGTAGTATTGTCTATTAGGGTATCGATGTGAGGTAAAAAGAAAATAACTTTAGGTCTAGCTCGGTTTAAGTCTTTGTAGTCTATGCACATCCTTACCTTCCCATCCTTTTTAAGAATAAAGATAATGTTGGCTCCCCACTTCGCTAGTTCAAAAAATCTTATGTCAATTTGCTTCTTTACTTTTTCTTTAATTTTTAAAAGCATCTCTGATTTCATTCTCCTAAGTTTTTGTTGTATGCGTTTGCACTCAGGTTTTAAGGCAAATTTGTGAACTACTATGTCGATGTTTAGCACTAGCATGTCTTGGTAGGACTAGGCAAATACATCCTAGTATTCTTGGAGAAGGTTGATCAATTTGGTTTAGGTTAATGAGTTTATAAAGTTTTATATTTTGACCTTTTTTTGATCTTCCTCTATCCCAAGGTTTATGGTTTTAGTAAGCTCTTTATGGGGCAAGATTTATTTGTTTTCTTCTTCAATTAGTTTTAACAAATCATGTAACGTGGTGCTTTCCTTTAAATCCCCCTCAAATTCAACCTCATCAATGTAGATTGGTTGCTCGAAATTGATTTTCGAAGTCTCAATATGAATATTCATGTCATTTTCATCCGAGTGCTTGAACATATAAAGAAAAACGATATAGGCAGAAAATATATAAAGAGAAGAAAAAATTCCAAGGATTTGATAGAAAAATGAGGATAGACATAAGAGATAGAACGCGAAATGCTTAGTCATTTTTATTAATAATGCTTGATAAAAGTATGCTTGTTTAAAAGATCCTACAATATTTTTAGGCATAAGCATATAGGTTTAGTTCATAGCATTACTTTGACTTAGATCTAAATAGTACAGGAATCTATGTTTCTTTTAAATGGTTAGAACGAATCTTGAAGTGCATAGATCGGTCTTATGGCCTGTTACTGATGTTCTCAGCTCATTGATTATGTTGATAAAGAAATCTTTAAATGCCTTGCTTAAAATAACCATTATGTTGCCAAAGCTAGTAGCTTATCACTGATTCAAACTGATGTGTCCTCTTAAATGAAAACTTTCTCATAACGATAGTAGGACTATTGGTTCGTATTCCAGATCTTGACCCCTTGGATGGGTTATTCTCTTTTCCCATGCCTTCTGAGCTTATTTTTTTTGTTGATGGGCATTAGGCTTAAACCATAAACCTCTCTTGTCAAATTTATAGGTGATTTTCAAAGCTTTGGAGATCCATTATAGATGTTTTCCTAGTCCTTTTCTAGCCCAGGCACTTTTATAGAAGGTTAATTAGAGACTAATGTGGATGCTTTTTGATAGATGAGGCTTAATCATAGGCAAACCTTTTTTAACATAGGTGGCATTAACATACTCAAACCATTGGAAAAAAGATTTCGATATACTCTCATCAGGCTTAATAAAAAAGGTGTACATGGAAGTAGTGCTGATAATATCTTCCTTGTCGCTAACGTTGACAACTTTTTTTCTATGACAAGTTTTAACTTCTAGTACAATGAAAATGGTACTGCCCCCATGAAATGGATTCAAGGTCTTCGATACAAGCAATTGTATGATAAAGCAATATCCATCACATGAAAATCCATTTTGAACATGCATGGCCTATCTAGAGCAGGATAGGGATGTTCTCAATAATCTTTCTAAATGTTCCATCAAATGCTTGCACCATTGTGCAGCTATGCTTGATATGAGAAATGTTAATAGGAAGTTCATTCAAGCACATCGAAGGCATTACGTTTAAAGTTGACTCATTATTGATAAGAACTTTTTGCAACATGCTTCCCTTACAATAGGTGGTGATGTGGAGAGCTTTATAGTCCCCCTATCTCCATGGGGTATTTTATTGTCACTGAAAGATATGTAATTATCTACTGTAATATTGCTCACTATGCAATCTAATTAGCCTATTGGATTGTCAAGCGGGATGTAAGCTTCATTCAAGACCTTGAGTTGAGCTTTTCTATAAGCATTGGAATTTAAAAGCAAGGACAACACAAATATCTTAGCTGATTACTTATTTAGCTAATCAATAATGATATATTCACCATGCTTAAAGAATTTAAGAAATTTCATGGTCTCTTTATCGTTTATTGATTCTTTGACCACTTTCAAATCTAGTTGTTTCCTTATTGTCTCTGGTGTTTGAGTTACTAAGGGAATATTCTCTTTATTAACTTTGACTTTAAGTGCACCTGAGGCATAGTATCTGCCACTGCAGGTTTGATGGCTTACATCTGTGAGGTCAATGACGACTGTTTGTTAGCTAGATTCCTTGGTCATTACTACTATGCTGTCATATTTTCACAACACTACTTTGTCCTCTTTATAAAGGAAAAGAGACAGGAGCTGAAAATCATTTTTTATGTAAGTTACGCAGGTGTGATTTCAATGTCTGACTGATTGGCAAATAGGATCAATGGTCCTTTAACTCCATGAGGGGGATCTTTTTATCTTTTTTCATTGGATTGATGGAAACATCCATGTCTTACTCTCATTCTTCATAGAACTAGATTTCTTAACATTCTATCATCTCTTAGACCAATCTTAAGAATTATGGATAGTGTTGTAAAGCATGTCTTTGTCCACAATGGCAAGAGCAGGATTTGGCAAGCTCTTCAATCAAATGTCAGCTAGTAACCTGCCCTTTATGAGTGCTTCTCGTACACTGCTCATTGGCATTTTAACCTCTTTGACATTTTCTTGACCTAACAATGCTTCCCATCAACTATAGAATTTATTCTCGATTTTATATAGTTTGGGAATGGATTAGCTTCAACATTAGATCCTACCCTTATTCGATTTTGATTATGCCCATTTTTAGTAGGCTCTAAACTTTTCTCTTAAAAGAAGTGCAATTTTTAATGTTGTGACCTTATGCTCTAACATGGTATTCATAATTAGCATTCTCATCATACCATTTAGAATAAGGAGATGACCTTGGAGTTATAAACATTGGAGTTACCAATTGACCTGCTAGTAAGTGAGTATAGACCTTTTTATACGAATAGGGAAGCGAGTTAAAATGCTCTCTTTCCTGAGGTGCTTGTTGATTTTTGGTGCTCTGGTGTTACTTTGGTTATAAGATAAAGTATTATGAGTAGAATTTTGACTTGGGTTTGATGAAAGTTTCATGGTGGGATCAAATCCAATAGAGTATACTGGTTGTGGTATAGGGTGTACGAGTTAAAACCTAGATATGCTATGCCAAAGAAATACATGCTTAGTATTGAATAGGGATTTTAGGCGATCTTGGTAGGGATTTCACTAGCAGCGTTCACCATTTTCTCTTTGCCTTTGGCGGTAGACTTCTTGGTAAAGCTGGAAGACTTCCCTTCTGACATCTTATCAGTCTTTATGGTGTCATCAATCATTTCTTTGGATATCACCATATCAGCAAAATTGTTCGTAGCATTCCCTAATAACTTTTCATTGTAAGGAGCTCATAAAGTTCTGATAAACATAATTGTCATCTTTTTTTGGTTAGTAGAAGGTGAACTTGGGCGGCTTCATCCCTCCATCTTTGGGCATACTGCCTGAAGTTTTTGATAGTTTTCTTTTCCATGTTTAATAGAGAAAGATGATTTGGTGCCCATTTGGATACATACTTATACTGATCAAGGCAAGCTCAAGACAAATATGCCTATGACTGAATTTTGATTGGATTAAGCTCTATGTACCATCATGAATATGCTCCAATTAAGCTATCTTGAAAATAGTTTACTAATAGTTTTTAATTGTTTTTGTGCCCAACCATTTTTTGACAATATATATGATACATGTAATAGGGTCTGTGGTCCCATTGTAGTTATCAAAATCTATTACTTTAAACTTGGGTGGGATAACAAGGTTTGAAACTAGGCCTAAGGATTTGGCATCCATAATTCCAAACTTATTACTTCCTTTCACAGGACTGAGGCATTTCTCCAATAGCTTGTACTTAGTTTCATTTTCAATAGCCTCGGCATACTTTGAATCAGCTACTTTTTCTTGTTTTATTTGTTTATCGAGGTATAGAACTAAAAGATTTACCGCTGATGATCCCATATTACGCTATGATATCCTTCGAATGATATCCTTCAGCCAAATGTGGGCCTGTCATGAGGTTTATATAGATGAATGGTTGAGTAGATGGGATCGGTGATATTGGGTGTGACTGTTTTTATTATGCCTCTTTAGAAGCATTGATGGCCTCAAATTCCCTCTTTGGATTAACTTTAGGATTGGCCGGTTCCTTTCCTTTATTAGTGATATTTGCTTGCCCTTTACCCGTTAGGGCAGCAACCAGTAGTTTTGTCAATTTAGTAACTTGATTTTATAGTTTATCATTCTTACAAAGCATTTGCTTCTGAGCTTTTCAATGCATAACTTCAAGCTTCTCGACACGAGTTTGGTGATCATTCTCTATTACCTTCCAATGCAGACGGATATTGTACCAATATTGGATGCTCGATTTCATGTTTTGAGGACCCATACTTCAGAACGATGCCAGATTAGACTTATTGATATGACGAGTACGATGTATGCATGAATAAAGATGAAATCCTATGCATGAGATAATATTATACAAATAAAAAAAAAACATAATTAAACAAATTAAATTATCTATGCAAATACAAAAGATAATTGGATTTTGGCAATAGCTCTGGAATAAGTATCTTCCATTCGAACAAAGCATTAATTATAGCCCATCAAGTTTCAAAGTAATCAAATCTAAAAATATTGCGTGCTATTACATTGTTTGATTACAAGCTCCAAAAATTTTAATACTTCTTGTCCACTATCTCCCATGGGAATGAAGTCTCACTTCACAGATCTGCCTAATTCAACCATGTCATTTACTCTAGTTTAAACAATGTGGATCTGCTTAATGAAGTTTTAGAGACATTCCCTAAACTTTAATATAGATAGGTCGACCAAGATCCAACTATGGTGTAGTTCTTCAAAAGACCTGACAATCTCTTAACCTGATCTTGCTAGACCTGAAGGGCATGTTCTAACTTCTGAACTCTTGCAGTCAAAGCTTCACTCTCAATCTTTCCCTTTTGAAAAACTTACACTCGAGCTGCCAAGCTTTTGCTTCTTTTTTGAGACACTAATGCAATTGTGTGAGTTTTAGTTAGTTCTGTTGCAGTAGTCTCTGTTTCAGACTTCCAAGCCTCTAAGTTATTAGTAAAAGAGACAAGCTTGGCTTTTTATTCAGTTGGCAATTTATCAGTTCCTTGATATTTATTTGCCTTTTGAAGTGCCATGTAGTCTTTTTTAAGTCTCGAAGAACTTCGTTGATGGCATTTTTCATCTTGACAAAGTCGAGTATCCACCTCTCTCAAACTTGACACTTATACTCTTATTGGCTCTTCTTTTCTTGCAATTGACGAATTTCTTTAGCGAAAGTGGCTCTTTCTTGTGCAAACTCACGCTTTAGGCTCTCAATCTTAGATAGAGGGTTATCTATTAGAATATGGGGAATTCCATTAGTAGGCAATAGTATGTATGTCATTAACTCGCCTAGCGCTATCCAATCTTTGTAGGCCAGATTCACTATTTTTTCTCTTTTTAATATGATTCAGTAGGTCTTTTGCCATGCATCATGGATCTTTTGTGCCTGGCTTTTATAACCATCCCCTATATATTCAAATTCTAGCATAGAAAGCTGGCGAGTAATGGGGATAAATTGCTGTAGAGCTATGAGCAAAGCATAACCGATGCTTCCCTATAATCCATTAAAAGGCACCTAATGAAATAGCTTGCATTTGTACACAATCAGGCCAAGAATGATCCATGGAACTATCCAAGTCACTTCATTGGCATTCAAATCTCAAAACTTTGTAATCCATTGATCATTAGTGGTATTTTGTGACCATTTTTTTTCTAACAACTTGGTCAGAGGACTAAAGTTTGGCATGTATAGTTGTAGTAGTCTCTTACTCCAAATGTGACTAAGAATCCATGCATACACCATTGATGAGCATCTGATGAACCATGCTTTACCACATTTTCTCCCAAAATTTAAGGACCAGATAGTTTTCTCTAAGATGTAGGAGCAAGATTATTGCCGCAACTTAGTTCTGAGCAAATATCTACCATAGCAACCTCTATGTGTCTTGAAGCCCTCAGAAAAATGATTAGACCATACAATGCCAATGCAAAAGTGTCCTGAATCTTCTTCTTGTCTAATTGATTACTCATGTCAGATTTTAAGCTGTCCCATGTGATATACTCACTATTCCCTCGTTTTACTAAATAGGATTATGCCTAGTGCTCTCTGACTTCGAGCATACTGGCCAACTTCTTAAGGGGTATAAGTTTTGTTCACTTAGAGTAAATTTTGTTGCATTAGCCCTTTTAATATTAAGCATGGCTACATACTCTTCTATGGTAGAGACTAGATCTTGGCCGTTAAAAGTGCAACACCTATATGCAGGATTCCATAATTGTAACACAGTGTATAGTAATTTGAAGTCAACTTTGACTTGATCAATGGAGCAATATCCCTATAATCTTCTGCGAAGATTGCCTTATTAGTTTTATCCCAACCATTCCATACTTCTCTCAATTCTTAAAGATAGAACTGCCTAAAAACCAATTCAGAATATTATCGGATCTCTAAGATATATTCGAGTCAAAAACTATCCCACTCTCTCTCCGTTCCCTTTTTGAGTTGACCTTGACTATCTCAAAATCTTCAAAGCCTTCAGCTATTGCTTATGCCATGATGAGATACTTGTTTATAGACACTGCCCCTGGAACCAACTATCCTAAAATGATATGATGCATGTAGCAAAGACAATGACAAAAGAAACACTAAGTTAGTAACACATTAAAGACAAAAAAACAAATTAAAGAACAAAAGCCTTAATGGCATCACGATGCCTTAAGGCGAACATGGAGAAACATGGGTATAGTCATTTTGCTTGTCAAGCCTAAACTTATGCAAACAACATAACATCATGTTT
>JBBYHL010434499.1:29982-41658 GCA_038381835.1 Adansonia madagascariensis
ATTTGTTGTAGACATAGCTTAGGGATTTTATTAAATAAAACCAAATAAATATATTTAAAAAATTAAATAATTATTTAATATTATTTACATGAAATACAAATGATTTAATTAGGTTAGAAAATTTAATTATGATTTAAATTATCTAACATGTAAATTTAAAGGTTGGGCTATAAGCCCTACTTGGCAAGTCAAGAGAGTTTAGCTGTGAGTTATTCCAAGTTGGGCTTGTTAATAGGCTTGGTGCATAGAGTAGCCATCCTTGGTATGTTATTTGGCTAAAATATTAGTAAGTTATTCTTTGGGCCTAATATTGGATAAGCTAACTAAAATAGTTTTAATTGAGCTCCAAGAAACACTCCAAGTTAGTGCCACCTGTAAGGCTTATTTAATGGCTCGGTTCATTCATTAAATAGCTAAACCTAATTCATGAGGTCTATATATACAACATTAAATCTTTTGAAAGAAAGTTGGCTATCATAAAATCCTAGGCAAACAATCCTAGAGCTCCCTAAATGTTGTTATGCTAACTCTCTTGCTTCTCTAAGCCCCCTAATACGCTGATTCATATTTTAGGTAATCTCAAAGTATTTTTTTGATCATTAAAAAGGTAGAAAAATTAATTTTCTACCCTAGTGGAATCAACTAAAATCAAAAATTGTGATTTTGGATCTTTTTATTGGTATATGCTCAAAATAACCATTCCCTAAAAGTTTCTAGGCTTAAATATAGTTTCTAAGTGGTCTAAAATTGTTTTTGATCATAACAAAGGTGGAAAATCTATTTTCTAGCCTAAAACAATCAACTAGAATTAAATATTCTTAGATTTGTTTGCTTGTATCTGTGAAAATAGCTATTTTTGTACAAAATTATTTTTTTCCTCTTTAGCGCATCAAATATGGGAATTGCTCCAAGGTCATTTTAGATCTAAACCTGTAGGCGATATTTCTTTTGGTTGAGGCTTGAAAAGCCTTGTGGCTAGCACTAAAGAACCATTGAACCTTATGAAGGATCCAATAGGCAACTGTGTTGGTCACCATTAGAGGCAGGATACTTACGCTTCTTATGGCCTCAAGAAGAGATCATAGTAATCAACCCATGGTGTGTTCATGGAGGGATTAGCACACTTAGATTTATGAGCCTCTAGGAATGTATGTTTTTTAATAGATCCAAGTTTTAAAATTGCTATCCCATCACATATACATCTCTTTCTAAGATCCTGTGGAAATCTGAGTGTTTTTCTTGTTTAATTTTGCTACGTATGTTTAATTTTGATTAAATTTTTATGTTTATATCGATAAGCATAAGCCCCGATTTTCCCTTTTAGTGTTATCTGAGCATAGGGTTTGTAGATCACATGTGGTTTAGCATTCTAGTTTTTGGTGATAATTAATTTAATTAATTTGTGTGTTGATTTAGTGAATTTTTGGTTTTGGTAAAATTTTTTAAATTTTTTTTTTAATTTTTAAATCTGCACATCATGTAATTTTTGGCTTTAATCATCTTTATAAGTGTTTTAATAATTAATTAAAATTGTTTTAGTTAATTCAGATGAAATTTCTAACATGTCTTAAGCTTTTCAGGTTGTTTTGATGTTGCTTTGATCTATTTCTTGAATTAAAAATTAAAGAAATTATTTTTTTAATTTTTAGTTTTCCAACATTTTAGTCCATGTTCATTATCAATGTTGATTAGTTTAAAATATGTTTTTCCTAATTAAATTGGTATTTGAGTCATATGTCAACATTTTGCTGCAGGTTATTGCTAAGATAGCTCTATTTTGGCGTTTTGATGGGGTGGAGTTTTTGGGCAGCCATTGCTGCAAGTTTTTCCATGTTTGTCCACTCATAACACTTTCTAGAAAAATCAGGTTAAAATCAGAGTTCAAAACATTTCAATTCTGAGCCATGTTGGGTGCATTAGATGTCCTTGATGTGTGCAGCACTTCATTTTCCTCATTAGAACCTTGGTGCGACATCCATGGTAGCAAGATGCTACTGCAAATTTGTTGTATTTCAGAGGTTCAGTGGGAGGAAGACCATAATGTTTGAGTTGGATTAGGATGGCTAAGATAACCATGCATGGAATAGACTCCTAGTTAGACTAAGACTCCCTGAGATGTTGTGTTCCATTAAAACTCTTACTTGTCATCAACACCTAATTATCCAATTGTATTAATTTTCTTAAATTGTTTAAGATTTGGATTGGATAATATAATATGCATGGAATTAAAATTCAATTAAATTGTTTAATTGAAATATATATTTAATTTAAATGATTAATCCTACTTGGAATAGGATTTTTTTCTAATAAGATTAGAATAAATGTTAATCATGTAAGAAAAATTGTCTTCTTAATTAAATTAAATATGGATCAATTACTAAGACTTTGAAAAAAAATTTGGAAAGTAAGTTTCGTAAATGGTTTAGGAAATATTACATGTTAAATAGTTTGTCTAAATTAAGACAAAGTATCTAAAAATTAGATAATGTCCTAATTAATGTCCAATTTAATGTCTTAAAATGTTGTTTTTGAAAAACAAATTTCCTAGAAAATACTTTGTCTAAATTAAGGAAAGTTATCTAAAAGTTAGATAATGTCCTAATTAAAACAAACAATCTAAAAGTTAGGTATTAAGCAATTTTAAGACAAGTTTCCCAAAGTAGGAATTTAATTAAAAATGTTTTAATTAAAAAATCAAAATTATGAAATAATTTGATAAATCATCTTAAATTGTTTGTGCAAGTTTATGTAAATGACACACAAGATCACCAAATGATACTAGCTATGCTTATTTAATTTCATGCTTATAATATGATTATGTTAGCATGAGGATGATAATGGACTAGACCTTAGTATGACTAGGTTATGGATGGTTCAATTTTTCTGTTTGTATTTATTTTATAAATAGGGTCTGTGAACCTTGCCTTGTTTTTTTAATTCTAGGTTGTAAATTCTTTTCTCACCTAACTCCCTTTAAATGTAACTCGAGGTTTCTTACAATAATATTTAATAGTTATAGAGAGTTGTAAATTTAGATTTAGGTTAAGATTAGAATTTATGTAAATCCAAGCTATAAAGAAGATAGTGCCAAGAAAAGAGGACCAAGAAGATCATCATCAAGACTTGCAAAGATATTGTACGATACCTTTGAGAATTTGACTAACTAGTTTCCTATTGGCTTAAGGAAACTAGATAGATGAAGTCCATAATCATCCTAGTAGATTACATGTGTTAGGTTTATTTTGAATTTATATATATGTGATATATGATTGAATAAATGCTAAGCATGCTAATAAAACAAAGCAATGAGGCCAATGATAAATGACTAAAAATCTCTCATAAAATATTGAGTCCATGTCTAACCATGATCAAATGCCTACTACTATTCATAATAAGATACCTGAGTTCCAGCCATAGGGATTTGCTAAGTCATTCAAGGTCCTTTCAACCCGAACAGCTGGAGTTATGAATAATGGGTCTTACTCAACTGTTGTTGTACGGTTCATATGTGTCGCATTTAACTATGTGACTTTACAGGCAATGGTTAGGTGAAATGCATACAATGAATATTTAGGCAAAAAATTATCAACTAGCTGATCTAGGAGCTGTATAAAGGTGCAATTGGTAAACTAAGTTACCTAGCCAATTATCTTTTACATGATTTGTTAAGTCACTAAAGGCAATGTAAAGGTGAAAAAGGTGTCTAGCTCATTAAGAAGATTCAAATATTAAACTTCTCAGATATGGTTTATGGCTATAATCTCGATAAAATAATAAAGACAATCATTAAAGTTGTTAAACCTTACTTAATTATTGAAATTGCAAATTATTAACTATAAAATGTTTTATTTCAAATGGATATAAATAGAACATGACTAATAGACTATTGCTAAGTGGCATACGTGATGCTAATAAGCTTAATAGGCCAGAATCCATTAACTAGTCCCACATTGAATGGCATATCCAAGAATAGCCAACTAGGTCAAGGGCAGTCTATCAAGTTCATATTGATGACCTTAATCAAGCCACATTGTGTTAATGGCTAGTATGACGCCTGAATTCCAAAAGGAACAAGTGGCTATTTAAGCTCATGAAATCATATGAAACCTAAAAAAATTATTTTGTAAGAATAATTATAATGAGAGGTCCCACATTTATAAGGAATTGTTCTTAAGCAAGATGTCAAAAGGTAGCCTAATCAGGACTCATATGATAGGATGTATTTCAAAACTTAAACACTTTAGATGGATCATGGACCATGCGTTATCCATATACTTTCTTTTGAAGAAAGATACTAGAGATGATAAGGAAATATGGTAACATAGTGAAGAGCTGGATTAAAGAGTAAAGATTGCAACAAAGATTTGATATGATCAAAATTAGAAAACTTACGAAAGTTTCTATATTAATTATACACTGAGATTAATTCACTTCTCTTGGTATATGAAACCTATAAGTTAGTGCTTAAATATGTTTGACATCTTGTAATGCCTAAATGATAAGAGTACCAAAAATGGACCATAAAAACGGCAACCTTGTTGATGTTGATCAAAGCTTGCCTTCTTGATTAGTGTTTCTGAAACATAATCTTGATTTATTCATAAACATAAGATTTTTAGTTTGGCACTTATGTATAACTTAAGGATGATTGCTAGCATTCGATGTTGAGTTTAGATTTAATCCTCATTGAAAAACCATTAATCATAAAATTTATTCTATTTTATGGTATCATTATTCTCAAATATATACTTGCAATAGTATTAAGAACACTAAATGGTCTTTAACTTAAAGGATTCAAAAGTAGTTTTCAAATCCAATTCCCTTATATCTATACATATAGGATTTAGTGGGAGGCATTTATGATTCTTGAAAAGTTAAAGATTATAATTTGACTTAGTGATAAATAGCCATGATGTTAAAAATGCAATTATTTGGGAACTGTTCCAAACTAGAGAGGATTGCATGTTTATACTTAAAGGTCATAAACAAACTCTTTTGTTTAGGCTCACAAAAAAAGTTATATTTGGATCATTAGCTTACAAGTTAATAAAAGATTCCTAATAGTTGTTAAAGTAACAACTTAACTATATGATAGGAATTAGTGTCTTCTTGTGATCCGAATAGTTAATGACATTGATAATGAGATTATCATGAATATGAACAAAGCATATTTCCACAATTGTACTAAAGCATTATCCAAGACATGACATAATTGCTAATCAAAAGATTTTGATGCAAGATACATTAGCTATTAGCTTAGTGCAAGTAAGAGATGTTAGTATTTACCCTAGAGCCAATCAATTAGATGAGGAGTATAACAGTTAACAATGCAAACCAATCACTTATGTTAGTGATTCAAGGTTTTTCTTTATGTTAGTGGTGTGATTAACGATCATGCAAACACTAATTGGATGAAACCCATAAAACACATTGGCCTTGGAAAGTTAGTAGTGAGTTACAAGGATAAGACTCTTATGGATCAATGCTGTGTTTCCAAAAACACTCTTAGTCATCGTATTATCAAAATAAGGCATTGTCAATGCACAAAGACCAGATATGCTAAGCCTCCATGCATATGATGCATGCAACTCTTTGATCCTATAGGAGTTGGGTGCTTATCTTATGGAAACAAGTTCAATGAATGTGGCCTGTATGAGAACTCCCTTTGGCATAAGTCATTAAAGTGTTTATGGAATCTATTCTCATTACTAGATCATCTCGTATAAAGAGTTTTATACTTTGATTTATCTAAAAGGGGTCTATATTGGATGGATATTTAAGGTAGGGTACGATGGGTATGACATGAATTATATGGTTAATGAATAAGTGATCCAGAGAAAATTCACCACTCCAAGTGACATTGGAGACATAGCTCATATGTTCTTAGCTTTGTATCTTGATAAAGTCATTGGCCAATTCATGATGGGTTTAAGAGAAATTATTTCTCTAAATTCATGAGGTGAACCGAAAGTATAGGAACCAATATTGATTGATACATAAGTAGACATTTCACCATGCTCATGGCCTTTTTAGGATATCTGGTGAAATGATCAAACTACACTAAGAGGCTAGTTACTAGAAGGTTTCTTGAGAGACCATATTGACTCTTCTTACATACCAAGCGGCCATGATGCCTTGCTAGAGGCCAATCTTAGTCTATAAATATAAATAAACTTAATTGGGTAATTATATTTATTGCCATTATGATGGAAGCCTAATCAACGCACACAATAAGATGATTTATTGACTAAAACTAGATTTAATTAAGTACAATTTAATTAAAGAAAAGATATAATAAGGAGGACTTAATTGAATAAGTTTGATTAGGAATAATTTAAGACATAAATTAGATTTATGAAATCTAGTTAGAGATGTCTTAATGTGGCAATAAAGATAAGAATGTATTCTCAATATAATGTTAATTTTAGACATGGTTTAAGGATTTTATTAAATAAAGCTAAATAATTATATTTAAAAAATTAAAAAATTATTTAATTGATTATTTAATATTATTTACATGTAGTAAAATTGTTGTACTTAGGTTAGAAAATTTAATTATGAATTAAATTATCCAATAGTGAATTTAAGTGCTAGGCTAAAAGCCCTAATTGGCAAGTTAAGAGAGTTTAGTTGTGAACTACTCCAAGTTAGGCTTGCTAATGGGCTTGGCACATGGAATATCCATCCTTGGTCTACTATTGGGATAAAATATTAATAAGTTACTATTTATGCCTAATCTTGGATAAGCTAATTAAAAAAGTTTTAATTAGGCTATAAGAAACACTTTAAATTGGCAACACCTATAAGGCTTGTTTAATGGGTTTTGTTCATTCATTAAACAGCTGAACCTAATCCATGAGGCCTATATATACAATATTAAAAGTTAGCTATCAGAAAACCAAGGCAAAGAACCCTACAGCTCCCTAAAAGCTAACTCTCTTACTTTTAAAAGCCCCCTTATGCATCGATTCATATTTCAGGTGATCTTAACGTGTTTTTGATCATAAAAAAGGTATAAATCAGTTTTCTATCCTAGAGAAATCAACCAAAATCAAGAATTATGACATTTGGATCCATTTATTGGTATCTATAAAAAAAATAACCATTTTTCTAAGGGTGTCTAGGCGCAAATATGGTTTTCGAGTGGTCTGAAATTGTTATTGATCATAACAAAGGTATAAAATCTATTTTCCAGCTTAAAAAAATCAACCAAAACCAAAAATTAAGATTTCTAGATTCATTTACCTAAATCTATGAAAATAGTCATATTTCTACAAAGCTGTTTTTCTCTTTTTTAGTGCAACAAACATGGGATTTATTCCATATCACTTCAGATCTAAACCTGTTAGCTATATATCTTTTGGTTAAGGCT
Organism: Adansonia madagascariensis; assembly: GCA_038381835.1. Taxonomy (NCBI): domain Eukaryota; kingdom Viridiplantae; phylum Streptophyta; class Magnoliopsida; order Malvales; family Malvaceae; genus Adansonia; species Adansonia madagascariensis. The sequence continues at coordinate 37,355 of JBBYHL010434499.1, forward strand.
TGAGAAGTTTTTTGGCTAACACCTAATAACCACTAGGCATCTATATGGATCACCATTAGAGGCAAAATGCTTAGGCCACTTATGGCCTCAAGAAGGGATTGTAGTAATCAACCAATGGTGCATTCGTGAATGAATGGCATGTCTAGAGTTATAAGCATATAGGAAGGTATGATTTTTAATAGATTTATGTTTTAAAATAGCTACCCTATCATATTTAAATCTCTTCTTAAGATCTTATGGAAATCTAAGTTTTTTGTTTAATTTTATTGATAAGTTTATTTCTGATTAAATTCTTTATTTATATCGATAAGCTTGAGCCTAAATTTTTCCTATAACTGTTCATTATGCAGAACGTGCAAGTGAATAAGTTTAATGAACAGTCATACATAGAGGTAGAAAATATGGCTACTATGCCAATAGAAGGGGAATAGATCCCAAAGATTGAACAGCCTTAAAGAGAGGTCTAAGGCCCGTCATCTGATATGAGGTAGGTTTATGGTTCCATAATTGTCGAGCAAGAAGGAGAAGGTGATGAGCCACCATCTACTGTTATTAAGATCGATACTAGTCAAGCGAACGCATTGAATGATGCAACAACCATGGTGACCATGAAAAGATAGCTTGTAAATTGAGGATTCAATTTTGGGTGATACGAAATATTAAATCCTACATTTAGGTGACCCGTAACTAGAGTTAAAGATAATTTAGTCCCTTTCTACCTATATATTTTCAAGGGGGCTTCTATTTGCCTTTGAAGCCATTCTTTTGTCAAGTGCTAAATTGCTATGGTATATCTCTCAACCAACTAAAACTTAATGCCTGGGTCATGTTGATGACATATTTTATCATCTCCAAAGAGGAAAGGAGGACTCCTTCTGTTGAGATGATCAGCCATTTGTTTTCATTGAAGAGACAAGATGATTACTATCATTATTTGCAATCCATCAGCATGAAAATGTTAATAGATATTCCTTTAAACACCCCTATTGCTAATGAACACTTTTTTATTAGCAAACGGTTAAATGTTAAATGTAATTTTTTGATGGAATGGAACTTATGCTTCCCTATGAGAAATATAAGGTGGCCTTCAATAAGTTAGCAGTAAAATAGGAATAATTTTCCCAGAGTTGACAATTCAAATGCCAGGAGTTTTTAAACCCTAAAAAGATTCAACAGCATTGCCATGGTGTTCACGCTGCTCATCTTCTTTAGGATCCTACTCAACCCACCAATGGAGAAGTCGGAGATGTATCCCAACTCATGGTAAAGTTTTAATATCTTTGTTTGACTTGATATATGTTTCATAGATTGTGGTTCTGCAAGTAGGTCACCTATAAACTTGATCAACATGGATGATGAACCTAAATCGCCCCTCATTCCAAAAACAGCTTCTAGTGAGTTAAATATTGATTCATCTAGGCCTGTAATTTTGAAGCACCAAAGAAAATGTAGTTGTTCAAGTTCTAGAGGGTATATGCTAATGACATAAGTTATTTCCATAACTTAGTATTCCATTACCTAAATTGTGATGATTTTCTTACATGAATGGATGCCGCTACCTGTGCCACCCTAGCTAAGCGTGAAGCCAAGCAAGCTGCTGCCTCAAAGAGTAAAGGCAAAGGGAAAAGAAAAGTTAAGGATAGTTAAGGGGACCCTTTTGAGCAGAAAAAGGTTACTTTTAAGTCAATACTAGCTCGACTAGGGCCAAAGTCATTTTTGCCACCAACTTTCCTCAGCTTCAACTATCCCAACCATTACATTATCATCTAGTAGCCTACCTCGTAGGTCATCTATGCCATCAAGCGAGCCAGATAGGTTTAGCTCAAGAAACATTGATGTGCATCCATGGAAAAATGAACCTACCCTAAGTATAGGCATATTGAGTGATGGGGAAACTACCTATAAATGGGGTAATAAAGTTATTTGTCATGCAGACATGGAGTTTTTAGTGACAAGAAATCCTACTACCAATTTAGAGTCTACTTTAGCATTCATAGTGAAGGTAAGCTTTATTCTCTTCTTTTGGGTGTTTTAGCTATGTATGCCTTTGCTAAATTACGATTGGTTATAGGCTCCCTCATCGAAGTGGTTCTTACTTGCCATATGTAGCAAGTCACGATTAATCATAAAATGTTCATAAAGAGGCCATTATGAACAGGGCTAAGGTTTAAGGACTCTAGACGTAGTAGATAAGCTCACCCTTTAAAAGCAAGTACGAGATGACCTTATGTTGAAGGCCTAAGAGGAAGTATTAAAAATGAAGGTCAATTTTGAAAGCATAAAGTCAAGCTGGAGTCAACAAAGGCTAAAATTGAAAAGTTATAGAAGGAGTTAGAGGAGTCAAGAAAAGTTTATACTACTCATGATTTAGAGTTGATGGTAGTGACCGCCAAAATTTTTGAATTAGAATTACAGGTATAGGTACAGAGTCTCATTTGTAAAAAGAACATGGTCATCAAAAGGATTCCTTCTTAGATCAAATGCTAACCTGTGGTGGCGAGTACAAACGGAGCACACTATATGGCATGTAGCTCCTATGAGGTCTTTTGGATATTAGGGACATTAGATTTTTTTTTAACTCATTCCTCTTCGCTAAGGTTTTGATATGCTAATACAATTCTAGTAGGAGGTGAAAAAAATGCACTCTAAAGAAATTGCCTTCATCACTCATATTCCTATCAGGGAGGTCATTGAGTATAAAAATGGCATGAATGAGAAGGAATGAAAGCAAGTTGATCAGCCAATTAAAGATGCCCCTTATGTATAACTTTCTTTTAGATATTGTATTTTGAACTTCTTTTGTAGTATTTCTTAAGTAATAAATTGATTTTTTTCTTAAATTACAAAGCCTTTTATTATTGGCTTACTTTAAAGTGGGCTTTCATTATGAGTGCCTAGTGGAAGGTCTTTCCTTGCCTTTTTGTGGGCTTTGGGCTTTTAGTGGCCTTGCAATTTTATAAATAGACCATGGAAGGTTTCCTTTATGACTATTCAATACTTTAAGAAACAAAGAAAGTCTGTAAATTTATTATTAAATGATCCAAATGGGCTTCAAATTTACAAATAACATTTTTTAAGATGTTCAACATTCTAAGTGTTAGGCAAATGTTTTCCCATCATGTCCATAAGTCCATAAACACTGAACCCTATGACTTTGGCAATTTTATAAGGACCCTCCTAGTTTGGAGATAATTATTTCCTTTCTCCCGCCAATCTAATTGCTTTGCAGTTTCGTACAACTAAGTCACCTACTTGGAATTGCCTATGTTTAACCCTTTTGTTGTAATATTGAGACACTTGTTGTGTCCTGATCGTTATTCATGCTGTAGTATCTTCTCTGTTTTCCTCCAAGATGTCTAGGTTTTACTTTTAGGTGCAGCCATGAAGTTCTTAATCGACATTGGCGGTTCGTATACTTTGAATACTGATCTCTGTTGAGATCATTACTTCTATTTTATATGCCAAATTAAAAGATGTAGCTCCCATTACTTTGCATTCTTTCATTCTGATTGCCCATTATACTCCCTTAGCATCATCTAACTTCTTCTGCGCTTGGAGTTTTCTGTTTCACAGATTCAACTTTTCTATTAGATTGAAAATGGGTAACTAAGCTATGCACCAAATTTTTATGGAATTTTTTATAAAAAGCTTTGAATTTATCTGCCTGTAATTATTTCCTGCCGTTTACTATAATGACATTTGGTATTCTAAAGTGAAAGATAATGAATCTCCAACTGAAACTTTCCATAGATCTGGCCATTATCGTTGCCACGAGTCCAGCATCTACCTACTTCATAAAGTAGTCATAACCTACCATCAAGAATTTTTATTGTGATGTCACTAGCAAAAAAGGGGCTTAGTATATTAATGCCCCATACATAGTAAGGCCATGGGCTCAATATTTATTTTAGTGCTTTGGCAAACTACCTAGATATGTTGGTAAACTGTTAGCACTTGTCATATTTTCCAACTAGGCTTGTGGCGTCCTTCATTATAGTTGGCTAGAAAAACCTTGCTTGAGGGCCTTTTGTGCTAGTGCTCCACCCCTAAATGGTTATGATAAACTCCCTCATAGATCTCCTTTTGAATGTAGCCTGCCTTATTTAGGTATAAACATCTGAGTAAGAGGTAAGTAAAAGATTTCTTATACAAAATGCCATTGATGATAGCATAACTGGTAGCCCATTTTAACCACCTTTCTGTAAAGGGTCATCAGGCATAGTATTGCTTAAGAAATGCCATTAGCAGCATTATCCAGTTATCATTAGCGTTTATGGTTATCTCATGGATATGTTGATCGTATC
>JBBYHL010434499.1:41758-57417 GCA_038381835.1 Adansonia madagascariensis
GATGTATGGTTTTAAACAAGTAGCTCTGAGGTTTCTTGTTAACTCTATTCCCACTATCAAAGCTTTGAATTTTGTGACATTATTTGAGGCCATAAATTCCAAAGATAGGGCATACTGTCATTCTTGGCTACAGAGATCAATTAGCAAAATGATAGCCCTCGATTTTTCTTTTCCTGACAACCTATCCATATATAATTTCCAAAGTTCACCAAAATTATCTTTTGCACTTAAGCAAACGGTGACTCAATTGCCTAAGATCTCTCTCAAGGGATAAACTAGTGATTAGGTCTGATTCAACAAGTGATGAGAATGAATATTCAGCTATAAAGTCAACTAGTGCTTGTGATTTGATTACTCTTCTAGGGGCATATGTTAGCCCAACTCGCTCAGTTGGATATTTTATCGAATCATCTTTTAACTTGAGTTAACTTTTTGTATTACATTTTTTAGAGGTTGATCTGTAAGCACTATGATAGAGTGTGCTTGGAAGCATTGACGTAGTCTTTTAGCTACTATAACAAGTGCATAAACTAATCATTTTGTCTTTACGTAATTCATCTCCCCTGCCTGAAGTGCCCTGCTGATGTGGTAAATTAGTAGCTACATCCTTTCATCCTCTTTTACTAGAACAGTGGCAATTGTTTCATCAGATATAGCTAGCTATATAAACAAGGGATCATCGAGCAAGGGGCCACCAATAGTGGTGGTGAGTAGTGATAATGCTTTAGTTCCTTAAATACTCATTAGGACTCCTCTGTCTATTCATACCTACTATTTATTCTGAGTAGTTTTAAAAGAGTCAAGTACTTGTGAGCTAATTTAGAGACAAAATAGTTAAGTGCCATTATTCCTTTTGTCAACTGTTGTACTTTCTTTATTGATCTAGGTGGGGCCATTTCTAATATTGCCTTTATCTTTTTTAGGTTTGCTTTAATTCCTCTTGAGGACACCATAAAACCAAGGAATTTTTTGACTACCACTCCGAATGTTTATTTTGAATGGTTCAGTCTCATGTTGTGTCTTTTAATAATCTTAATGGTCTCTTTAAGTTTGCTAATGTGTTTTCTAATTCATGTGCTATTTATGAGCATGTTGTCTACGTACACCTCAATGGATCACCCAATTTAACCTTTGAAAATTTTGTCTGCTAATCACTAATAGGTGGCTCCTGCATTTTTTTGTCTGAATGGCATGACCTTGTAACAAATATACCTTCCTCAGTGACGAAAGCTATTTTACATGTGGATCCATTCAAATTTGACTATATCCAGAAAAAATGTCTATAATTGAAAGGAATTGATATCTTGATGAGCCATCGATAAGGTAATTTATTGTTGCCAAGGGTTACTATCTTTTAGGTAGGCTTTATTGAAGTCGACGAAGTCGACGCACATTCTAATTTATCATTGCATTCTTCACTATTACTACATTTGTTAGCTAGTCGAGATACATTAGTTCCTTTATGTATCCAAAAGCTTGTCATTTCTTCTATGATTGCCTGTATTTTTTGTAGGGAAAATCTTTGCTTTTTCTATTTCACCAGCTTCACAGTGGGTTGACACTTATCATGTGCATTATCACGTCGATATCAATTCCTAGCATATCTATAGCCAACCAAGCAAAGACATCTACATTTTGCTATAGGAAGCTTGTTAAGGCATTCTTTTGCCTTTGGTATCAGTGAGCCCCCTACCTTTACAAATAGTTCATTGTTTGGCACATAAGGATACCTTTATAGTCTCTTTAGCTAGCTACATTTTGTGATGATAAAATTGTCCCTATCATGTAGGTTTTTGAATGCTAGGGTGCCCAAACTAGTTGGTGTGATTGTGTTAATCGACATCTTGCTCCCTGATAATGTTTCAAGGATGTCATTATAACCCGGTGCTTGTTTTTCCTTGTCAACTCTATAAACATGAGGTGGTACTGCTGGCAATTGACTGGTTGACTATCATGCACTTTACCCTGGTTAGGGTTAGAATTTCACTGTTAAGCAATATACTAGGGTTATTAGCTTGGCTTTTTTCATAATCGGTCACCCAATTGTATGCTGACTAAAAAGTCTACCATTATGGTGACTGTGCGTTCTCCATTGCCTAATGTGACCAATAAGACGATAAACCCTTTTACTGATGTTGGCTAATTGGTAAATCCATATATCGGTAAAGGTGGGCGTAGGTCATCGCTATTATACACTATTTTTTAGAATGCACTCTATTATAGGATCTCTATCGTTCTATCATTTTTGATAAAAATTCTATCCATATGATAGTTTCTTACGATGGTAGAGCCAACTATCAGATCATTGCCATTGTCGATGACTAGTTCTTTATCATCATCACTAAAAATTACATTCTAGTAATCTAGTTTAACTTTTTTGATGTGTGTACCAACTGCCATCATAGAATATAGATGTGACTTTCTTTTTGATTTACTACTTGCCTAACTCTCATTGCAACCAATAATCACATTGTTTGTACTCATAACTAGGCTTTTTCTCGTAGCTTTGTCAAGATGTCAATCTAGCTATTGTATGGCATCATTGTTATCTTTCTTGACAAATTACTTGATCTGTCTTTTCTGTTTCAATCCCTCAATGGCATTTCCTAAGCTGATACATTCTTTTGTGGCATGGCTAATATCATCGTGGAGTTTTCAATGCTTCTGAGGATTCTTATGAATTTTTCTCTTTTCATTGGTGTCACCGTGTGCCCTTTTTTTATCTCTGAACAATCCAAAGCAGGTGCGCACGAGTTGAAAGAGATATGGTGGTTTGGTTGAGCCTTTGAGTTATCCCTTGATCAGGATTTGGATTCGGCATGATAATGTGAAGGGGAGAAAGACTGTTAGATGAATCACTCATCGAACTAGTCTTGGGAAGTTACCATGAAGTAACCATAAATTTGGTGTCTTACTGACCATTTCGGGCTAGGCATGATCAGATGCCTTTTAAAAACTAATATCCCAAGTTATGAAACTCAAAACATTAATTTTGGGGTATACGAAGTCCAGAGATTCGTTGGTTGGGTTCAGGAGTTGATTACACATAGAGAAGGATTAGCACCCCCATAACGCCAAAATCGGAACCCACTAACTATATCTCACTTTGACTTTGGTTTAATCGGTTCCATTTGGTCATTATTTAGATATAATCCCCATTGATGCATGAACTTTTATGGAAATTGTAAATCTGGGTTTTGAAAGAAAATTTCATATCACTTATGCACCCCAGAAGTATGAGGAGCATAGAGATATTTTATAAAAATAATTTTTGGATCAAATCTTCAAAATTAGGATATTTCGTACTAAGCACTAGAGAGATACCGACACAGAACATTGCCTTGTAAATTTTTTTCGAAAACACATTTTAAATGTGAATGCACGATAGTCACTACAAAAAGGAAACATGTTAATAAGATGAAAAATATATAACAATTTCACAAACAAGCAATCACAAACAAAAAAATATAAAAAGAAAGGCAATCAGAATGTATCTGGTAATTGTTTTCGATTATTGAAGAATAATCAAGATGATAATTTAGAGACGGGTTTGGATTCAATGGTAACTTGAGGGACAAAAAATGTTTTAAAAACAATCCCGAGTATCTAGAAAAAAGGAATTTTTGGATTTTTTAGGTAAAAGCGAGGTTGGACCATCCCCTCATAGAGTTAGGGTTGGAGTATTCTCTGAAGATAAAGATTTTGATATTTTAAGAAAATAAATAGGAATAAAGAGAAAATTTGAGTTTTTTTAATGAAAAACAGGGTTAAAGTATCCCCACGGAGTAGTGAGGTTAGAGTATCCCCAAAGATGAAATTTTTTTATGATTTAAGAAAATAATTACGAATTTTGAATAAATCCGAGAGAGAATTCAAGTATTTTTAGTGAAAAACGAGGTTAGAGCATTCCCTCAGAGTAATGGGGTTGGAGTATCCCTAAAGATGACAATTTTTAATGTTTTAAAAGAAAAAGTTTTTGAAAATAGGGATTTTGAAAATAGGACACCGAAGATTTATATAAAACATATTTTTGTCTTAAGCCTTGATCTAAGCCTAAAGGGTTTGGAATCAAATGCACTTTGAGATGTTCGAACGTCTCTACAATGGTGTTTTGAAAATTGGGTTAAAAATAGGGGACAACATCATGTCGTCTCCTTTCCCAAATTTATTTTGGGTTCATCCGAAGGCTTCAGGGGGTAAATAAAGTACCCTTGGAAAGGTAACTCAAGAAAAATATTTTAAAAATCCTAGAAAATCACCTTATAGGTGAAATCAATTTTTAGATTTAGGCTCATTTTGACACTGGTAGCATGTACAGGGAAAAGGCATGATGGACTTTGAAAAATTGTTTTGGGCTTATCTGGAATCATTAAATCATAAATAATATCTTTTCAGAGAGGGAATTTTGCAAGCATGCAAGGAAATATATTTAAATAATATAGAAAAATCACTTGATGGGCCGAAATGGCCCAAATAGAATATAACATGCTAGTTCCAAGGGTCTGATAGCAAAGGTTCAAAAAACCATAACTCCTTCATCCAGGATGATCTGAGAGCAAACAGTACATCTTTTGAAAGGTATTTCAATGCCCTTTAACCGAAAAATATGAAAAATTCTAGAAAAATCATTTGTTGTTCGAAAATAATATCTCAAATTCAGACATAGTGTAGCCAAAGCAAAAATAGGGGCCTATTTGATTTTTCAGGCTTCTTAGGGGCCAACTTTGAGTTATGGAACATACACAACACAAGAAAAAGAATGACACAGGCATCACGAGTTCATTCCATAATCTCGGAGTAGTTTGGGATGATGAAACAACCTGTTGACCATGCCACCATGAAAGTGTTAAGCTCAAGATCAAGACTTAATTTTTTTAATCAATTAAAAGGGTTTGAAAACATCATCTTTAAACTTACATTACCATGAATCAAGAATTTGGAATGTTTAATTTGTCCAAGATTGGAAGACCAATTTTATGAAGACATTAAATCCATGTTATTCTCCATCTATTGGAGGTAGCATGAACTTAACTTGGGGATTTTTGGAAATCAGATTTTTAGCAAACAAGCAAGAATCTTGACAGGGATATCATAACCAAAATACAACATAAACAAAGATGAATAAGAATAACACATGTAAACACACAAAGATGACATTTTGCATGGCAAAGATGACAAGAATGCAATGAAAAACAAATAAGATGCATGAAAATGATAATTCCATGAATGGTAACAAAAATCATGCTATAAAAGATGACATGAACATATTTAAGCAAAGAAAAACATGCTAGAATTTTCAAGATAGCATTTTTGCACCATTATATTCCTTAAAATGCAAGAAAATGCAAGAACTTACTCAATGTATGTTAAGAAGAACATTTAAGTATGTGCTAAGCATGTGAAAATAGGTGAAACATGATAGAAAATGCATGAAAAAGGGGTTGTTTTGATGACAGAATGAAAGAGAAAATGTTTGGCCTACCAAGCAACATCAAGGCATCAAAAGAACATCAAGATCCTAAGATTACGATAACCAAGGCAACAATAATGCATGGGAATCCTAAAATGGTCATGACAGTATGAATGGTTCACTAAAATGATGCAAATGCTAGAAATGAGAAAAAAATAAAGCTGGTGAAAAAATATACCAAAAGCCTCAAGCTTTAGCTTTTTTCTTTGTGTAGCAACTTTGGGCTTACCTTCTTTCTTTTTTTATGCTGATATGCAAGGAAATGATGAAAAAAAGTGTTTTCTGGTAGGGTGTTATTATAAAGATGTTTTAAAAGGAATGATGAAAGGAATAGAGGGTTTTAAAAGTGTTTTTAGTGGTGGCTTTAAGGAGCTATAGGAACAGAAAAAGGTTGAAGGTGAAAAGTAATAGAATAGTGTTTTTTCTTTGGGAGTGTTTTGAGACTGGAGGTTGCTAGAGTTTTTTTAGATTGTTGGAAAAAAATGATTTCCTTTCTCCCTGCTAATCCAAGATTGGCTATCTTTTAAATTTAAGGTTCAACTAATGCTTTTTGGAGACATAGCAATGGCATTATAGGATATCCCCTCATGTACTAGGAGACAACTCTAGGTACTACACTCAGTGACCCTTATTGACGTTCATTCTGTCATGCAGAGTGGTGGTGCAAAAAGGTTGTGGCTACCTACAACTGGAGAAAAGCTAGGCATGCCTTCTAAGAAGCCATATATTTCATGAAAATGACCCTTTCCGTTGGTTCCTTAGGCTTCAAAAATTTGTTTAAGTCTGATCACGAGCCCATAGCTAAGGCTTGATATGAATTATGATGATTTTGATGCAAGAAACATGTTTGAATCAAATTTTTAAAGGATGAAAAATGGCTCAAACTGGGCAAAAACACCTGGCTATATTGATACAAAACATGTATTGATACAAAAGGCAATTTTTACCCATGAGTATCAATACAATGAAGTGCATATCAATATCAAGAGTAAAAAATTATTTCCAATCTTGAGACTTAGAGCCTTGTATCGATACTCTATAGATTTGTATCGGTACTCTTGCTTGTGTATCGATACATTTTGCCAAAAATCACAACTTTACCTATTGCCAATAAATCAATACAAACATGCTAAGTATCAATAGCACACCTTATGAAATGATACCAAATCCTCTTGCATCGATACTACACATGAAATTTTAAATTTTTGGTAACGTGAAAGCTTCTATCAATACTTATGCACCAATGTGACTTGTACGTACCTTAGGCCCTTTGAATACCTCACCTTAGTCACAAACAGTAGGAAACTGACCCACATTCATTTGAATAACTTTGGTGACACCCCAAATAGTAACCTTTGATGTCTCATTTTTATATTTTTTTTAATATGAACCATAAACATTTTAAGCTTTCCCAAAAAAAATTTTCGTCTAATGTTGTTGCCTAATAATGCTTGGCAGCAAGGCACCCGACAGTCATTCCCATTTTTATTTTTTTATTTTTTTATTCTATTATCTTTTGATTATGCCCTAAAATGCCAAAAATTAGCCCATACAACATGAGGTGTCTACAATTAGTGGTGGTCATTCAACTAGACCCTCTCTTATGATAGTGTGCGAGATTTAGGTCCTATTAGCATTAAAAGGTGTGTAGGTTTACATCTGTTGTAAGATGAAGCCCCATCCATTTTTTTACTTGTTTAGGTTTGGCCCACTACCGACCCAGGCTTGTTATCCTACTAGCTATTTATTTTACTTTTTTGGGAGAAACGATCTTTATTTTTCTTGTCTGCCCGAAACAATCCCTACATTATTCTCAATCTAGGCACTCAAATTTACAGTTTGCAATCTTGATATTTTTAGCATCGGCATAATTTTATGCATTCTCATAGAGTTGGCATAGTTTCATCAGCTAGGTATCTGTTAAGGCATATTTTAGGTGCTTATGGTGCACCCTAGATATAAACGCTTGGATGGCCCATTTGTCATATAAATCCTTTACCTCTAGCATGGCAGCATTAAAGTGCTATTCCTGTAGTGTCTCATTGAGATTTTGCTTGACAGCTGTCAGTAACATGTTCCTAGCTTCATTCAAAAAGGAGCATGTGCGCAACTTAAATATACCTTTTTCTCTTAATGAAAATGTTCCATCTCGATTGGGACTCTTCCTTTTTAATGTGATGGGGGCAAGAAAGTGTAGGTTTTCATCCCTTTTTTCATGAAAGGGGATCGTTAGATAGATCACTTGTCTAACCGATCTTTGATGACCAACATAAGGTGGCCTATGCTTTGAGTTGCTACTGATCATTTGGGGCTAGGCATGATCATATGCCTATTGAAACCCATATTTCAAGTTACAAAACTTAAAACATCGATTCCATGGCCTGTATGGTCCAAAGATTCAATGGTTGAATTTGGGAAATGGTTACACATAAAAAGGTACAAACCTTCTTGTGACACCTGAAATCAATATCTTTCTATCCATGTCTTAATTTAGTTTTGGTTATCTCGAATTGGACTTGTCATTTTTCAAATATAATCCCCTTTGTGTGCACGAATTTGTGTAAAATAAATCCAGATTTTGGATAAATTTGAATCACATATGTGGCCTGAAAAGGTGGGGAACAAAGGGATTTTTCTATTGAAATGTTCTCCAAGTTTTGAAAACCAGATATTTCATGTCAAGCACTGAAGATATACTGGCATGAAATATTGCCTTCATGGTTTTTAAAAATTATTTTTGAAAATATGAATGTGAGATGATCATAACAAAGAAAACATGTTACTAAGACCATAAGAATGAGATAATATTGCGTAAAATAAACCACACAAAGCAACAAAAACATAAAAAGTGGATGGTCAAAATATATCTCATAATTGTCATCGATTAGCTTGAAATAATCAAGTTGACGATTTTGGAGACAAGTTTGGATCATTGATAATTGAGGCATGAAAACCAAGGTTGAATTTTTGAAAGTTCGAAAAAGGCCCAGGAGAGAGAAAATTTAGGTCCTAACAATTTTTGAAAAGCGAGGTTGGAATATCCCCCCAGAGAACTGGGTTGGAATATCCCAATGATGAAATTTTTGATGATTTTTAGAGAGATGGGCTCAAAGGATTTACTTTGACAAAGGTTCGATGATTTCTTAAGAAAATGACATTTTTGACAATTCCTGAGAAACTAGGTGATTTTTTATTAAAAAAAGGTAGTAATTAACAAAATTTTGAATTGATGAAATAAAAAATGCTAGCGTCTTGATCTGACTCTATGAAGAGGTTGATACATGTTTTTTGACTCAATGGGAGGTAATTGGATTACTTGACATTCAAATGCATTGAAGCAGGAATTTGAAAAAGTCAACTAATCTTAACTAATGTTGAAAATAGGGGACAACATCGCATTGTCCCTTATTCCAATTGTATCCCAATCAAATTCAGAGGTTCCATGGGTCAAGTGAGCTACAGTTGAAAAGTTGACTCGACAAGGTTTAATATAAAAATATTCCAAAAATCTTAAAAAATCATTTCCTAGGTGGAATCAATTTTGAATCTGGGTCAAGCATGACACTAACAGCAAGTGCAGGGGAAAGGGTATAGCAAAATCTAAAAAATCATTCCTAACTCATATAGAATCATTAAATCATAAGCGATACCCTTTCAGAAAGGGCATTTCACGTACCTTATAGGAAAAATATTCTAAAAATTCATAAAAATCATTAGATGGGCTGAAATGGCCCCAAATAAAATGTAAATAGCTGATTCTAGAGGTTTTAGACAGCATTAGTTCAAAAAATCAAAACTCCCTCACCTAGAATGATCTGAGGGCAAATAAGGTACAGTTGGAAAGCTAATTCAATGCGCTTTCAAGGAAAAATATCAAAAAATTTATAAAAAAATTTATTCAGGGTTTAAAATGATTTTTCAAGTCATAGTTATAGTACTGCTAAGGTAGAAACAAGGGGATTTTTCTATTTTTATAGGTTTCTTAGGGCTAAACTCAGACCATGGATATCTGAATATCCATGGCAAAAAGAGGTGAGTGACATGGGCTTCATGAGCTCATTTACAAAATCTCAGAGTCATTTGGGACGATAAAATAGCCCATTGACCATGTCACATAATACAAGGGCTTTAGGTAGCAAATCAGAGCATAAACAATTTTAGACACTTGAAAGGCAATTTATTTTTGAAAATAGATCATTTAGCCTTAACAAACCTTAAATCCAAACAAGTAAAACTTGATTTTTCTCTAAAATTAGAAGTTTAATGAATAAAAAATCTTAAGTCCTTATTAATCCTCATTTATTGGGTTTAACATTGCTTTAACTCAAGGGTTTTTTTAAAAAAAAAAATTTCACAAGCAAATAACAAGAATTTTAACAAACATCTGATGATCAAAAGATGATGGTCATGACAATAAATATGGTAGGCATGTTCAAATATGTAAAGATGACATTTAAGCATGAAAATGATGACAATATGTGAGGAGATAAGCATGAAAATGCATGGAGATGTTAGTCAAATGCATGACATAAAGAATATTGCCATGGAAATTATATAAACATGCTTGACCATAAAAGAAATGCTTGTTAAAATTTCAAGACAATATTAAAACATATCACCAAAATGAACCAACATATAGAAATAAGGAAATATGATAAAGGTGATGAAGCATCACAAATCCGATATCTACCACATCTAAAGCCACAAAATGCATGAGGTCCTAAGATAAGGTTATGGTCAACATATTAAGGCTTACTAAAATGATGACAAATGCAAAAACAAATAAATTGAGGGTGAAAAAAAAGATATAAATACCCTAAAGCATTGAAAACCTTGTTAATTATGGTTAGCAAAAAAGACCTTAAATTTTAGCTCATCTTTTTGCCCTTTTTGTTATTGATTTAATAAGGAAAGGTGGCTAAGAATGAACTTGAAAGTTCATATATCAATGGAGGAGTATTTTGCATGGAAGGAGGATGATTTTGGAAGGTTTTTGGATAGGCTAGTGAGGAGCTACATGAATGATGTTTTTCTCTTAGAGTAGAGGCTGATTTAATTGTCAATGTCTGTCTAAAATTGAACTCATAACATATCCTATATAGGATTTAATCTCAGCCATCAAAAACCCACGAAAAGTAAGGTATTTAAGTTATTTATGTTATACAATATGATGACTCATTGTACCAAGAAGAAACCTTTGAGCATTTTATTAGCAAATGAACATCTTTAGAAACAGAAACAAACCATGCATAAGCTAAGATAATTAGCAAGGTCTGGCTTACCCTTCACTAATCCATGTGATAGCACGAAATGCCATTGCCACTAACTTCATGGACCATTAAAAATGTTACAACCCAATGCATAGGGCCTAAAAATGAAATCCACATGATAGTTAAGAAGTTATGTCTGAGATTAGATGATTTTTGGGATCAAAACGGTGGTCAAGTTCATGTTTTAATGAAATGGTGCCAAAGAGGTGAAAAATGCCACGCAAAATATGAAGGATGTATCGATACATTGCGTACCGTATCGATACATTGCATACCGTATCAATACATTTTAAGAATATATCTAGGCAATACATCTAGGCAAAAACCCAGAATGTATCGATACAATGAAGATTGTATCAATACATTTTAAGAATATATTGATACAATGAAGATTGTATCGATACATTTTGATCAAAAATCAAATTTTACCTATAACATAACCTTGAATCAATAGATTCATTTTTTGTATCAATATAAACAGTGAAATTTTGAATTTTGATGATGTATAGGCCTTGTATCAATGCATATAAGCCATGGATTGATACATTCATGCACAAAAGTGAATTTTTCATACCTTTCGCCCTCTAAACGCCTCACCTTAGCTAGGAATGATGGATGATTGACTTATGATTTCTTAAATGACCTTGATAACAGCTCGAATAGTGATCTTTGGTGCCTTGAAAATAAAGCTTGACAAAATAGGGTGTTTACAATAGCCATTAGACTGGCCACCATTTCTAGCTGTCGTATAGTAGCTACCAAAATGGGCTAGGAATTGCTAACCTAGTGCCACCAAGTTCAAGTGGGATCACAAAGGTTAGTGGGGAAGACTCAGCATTAAATGACATTTGGGACATCTCTAAGGTTATGTAATGCCCAAAAATGGTTCAAATGATCTACAGGGTCAACTATACTATTTTCAGTGTTTGGTAAAAGCTTATTCTTTTTAGAAACTGGCACTTGCCAAATGACCAAAGAAAAAAGGTTATGTTTGACACCTAACCATTCCTTGTTATCTTTATAGGGCTACTTCAGGTTTTTGATTTCCTGTCAGAGAGTCGCCACCTGGATTGCTAAGATAAGTCCTATATTTAGTGTACAGGTTTGTCGATCCCCTAACCGACTTATGTTAGAGGTTGAGTAAGAACTGTTTTAGGCTTCAGTGCTTTCGCGGTTCTTTTGTTAATCTACCTGGATATGATTTCTAGTGCTTAAACTATGGTTCTTGGTACTTTGGCTTAGGTTTTTAGAACTAGGGCAATGAGGTATTTGATTCTGGCAATCAGTTTGTACTTAGAAAAGTTAATTGATCTGCTATTGTTACTATTGTATGATGGCTTGTTGAGCCACCATGTCTTGTTGATGTCGTTATTGTATGAGGGCATGTTGGGCTACCATCTAGTTTGCAAGTGCTTACGCTTAAGGGTAAAGTAGTGACCCTATAGGTCGATCTGGGGTAATGTAGGCATCATAGGATACTAGGGGAGTGTTTTGCCCACTATTGGGACAAATCTACTACTGGCAAGTTGATGCGAGGATATTCGAGACATTGGTGCCAGTGATGGTGACACTAAAGGTTGATGGGCTTTCTAGAATGGTGGGGTTTAGTTCAGGCATGATGTGCTTTTATGTTGTGATGGCAAGAAGGATGCTAAAACACCTTGGAAGTAATTTAACAGTTAGGGAAACTAGTGAAAATGCTTTTTTGCTTTTGGCCCAGGCACTTGGTGAAAATGGTATTTGGAAATAAGAAAGTGCATATGGGAATATAGACGGGACAGGTTTTATTGTCATGTTTGTTAAGATAAGTCTCAATGTCATGGTAGAGGTAGGTGTCGTGACATTGGGTAAGGACTTGATGGGCTACTAGCTCATAATGGTTGTTGCAAGAATGGGAAATGTGGACTCACTTTGTTTGGGATGCCATAGTTCAGATTGGGTATGTTGGTTGTAGGTTATTGATTACTGAGCTTTTAAATATGGGATCATCGTGTTCCCATAAACAGCACCAATTGTTGATGCAACAAGAAAAGATAGGTGCATAGTGGGTTACTAGCTAGAACCGCAGTGGTGAATTTGCATAACAACAAAGGTTAGAGAGCTTTGAAGTATGTACTCCATCGTGCACTCCAATGCCTTAGTCAACAAGATGGAGAGAAAAGTTAGATAGAATAGAGCTAGGTGAGTTGTTGTACTTCCAGCGTGTTGCTTTTAGCTCTATATATACAGGTTTAGCTAGCTATTCTGCTATATCTTGGCTTCTTATGGAGATAGAGATGTGATAAAGATTAAACTTATCTAAGACATTACCGCAAACTCATCATCTTTGGGTAAGGCTTATCTCCTTCATGTTCATCCTTGGTTAAGGCTTATCTCCTTGATAAGTAGGTTATCTATTCATAAAGTCTGTGAGGAGGTATAACACAACACAAATTTTTTTTTTATCGATAATTATGAATTTATTTTAAAAGTTGCATTAAACTTCATATTTTATCTAGTGAATCTATATAATAGGAATTATTACATATGACACAAAAAAATAACATTGATATACCACAAGAAAACATAAATACATGAAAAATAACATGACCTAAAATATACACGACAAGAAAAATAACACGAACATAATACACGAATGTCCCAAAGTGTCATGACAATTTTTTCGTGCCCAAATTCCTATCATCATTTTCATTTGGGCCAATTTTTGTCAAATTTAGATATCAAAATCCAAAATTTCGTGACAATCTTTTGGCTTAAAATGGCCCAGCTTGTATAAAGGATCGGATATAGATCATTTTAAAAGGCCGGACAAAATTCTACTACAAAATAAGGAACTTCTAACAATGAAATAAAGGGACAATCAAAAGAAATATTTTTTCTCTTCTGATTTTAGTTGTATTAGGGACAAACATTATTCCTAATTTTACAACAATGGGGACAAATGTTAACCCCAAAACTTTTAAGGTACAATTTTAGAGAATGACTATTAGGGATCATTTTTCATCATAAAACTTTTAGAGACGAGTTTTTATTTTTTTGAGATAATTATTGATTGTCCTTAATTCTTTAAAATTTTGTAGTGCTAGTTGACACACTAAAGAGATAAATATTTAAGATAAATACAATGTCTTATTATGGTTAGAAGTTTTATTGTGAAATATTGCTTTTATTATTCCTACCTAAGTTTGCGTAGAACAACTAATATTGATTGGACATATTTGATGAGTCAACAGTGACTCACGATTTACCTTTTTTTTTTTTTTTTCTTTTAGATATAAGAATTTTGTTAAAAATTCATCCATATAATGACATGTGCAGCTCAAATGTATTGTCCAAACAAGAGGAGGACAAAATTTGTTCTGAACCAGATTAATTAAGATTTTAAGAAAAAACAAGATTATTGCAGAATATTTTGATTACAAAACACAAATAAACAAGTAACAAGATAAAAGAGTTGAGAGAGAAAATTTTCGCTATTTCAAAACTACGATTAATTCCAAACTAAAGAGATGCTTTGAAAATTCATATGGTACAGCCGAAGAAAGGAGTTTAGAAGTTGTCATTGGCGGTGAGACGATGTTGTGATTTGTAGATGGAAGAATTTAAAGCAGTTGGAATTAAGATAATATTTTCATACCTGTTGAGAACCCTTTGTTCCATCTTATAGGTGAAGACCTACTGCCACTTGAAAATAGTGAGACATTAGAAGCTTGTTTTTGTTCAAATGACTATTATAACTTGAATGAATATACAAGTGAAACCCTTATCTATTAGCTTAGTGCTTGGATAATTGGTCCGTATCTACCTGTTTGATATTAGATTAAGCCAAAGTTTAAGCTTGGGAATCTTTGCATCTCGCATTAGTCCTTTATGCATTGTCATGTCCATTGACCCTTATATGAATCTTTTATCATTTTTCAACTTGTATCTTTTTCTACACTTGGAGTTCATGCGCAAAGTCCATTATATTTATTTTGACTCGCACATGAAGAACATTAACACTTAAAAAAAAAAAAAAAGTCGGTTTTGTTTTCTGTGGCTTTAATTTATGGGGCTAACATCTTTCTATTAAAGACTTTGATGTAAGAAATTCCCTACTATTTGGGTGCCTTACCAAGATATGTTTTCCCATTATATTGGGGTTGGCTTCTCGAGTCTTCTTCCCTAAAGCTCATATAAGATTAGGTTTTTACTTTATGATGTTTTTTTTTTCATTGTTTGGCAGAAATTCTTTCGAGTTTTACATATGAACTCGGTGCCTTTGCTCATTTTTATGTATATTTACCTTAAGTGGTGCTATTACGCATTTATTAAGCCTTGAGTTTTTTATAGTCATAGTTTTAGGTTAAGTTTTTCCTTCTCTTAACAATTGATTTTAAGTTAGATGTTTAACATGATATTAAAGCGAGTGTTCCTTTCTTTCTACCTAACCTTATGCGAGGTTGACCTTCACTTATGAGATTGTCCGCGTGGGATTGCTAAATACTGTTATTTCACATCTATTATCTAACATGGTATGTGTTGATCACCCCTTATAAGATTGTCCACGTGTGGACCCTTATTCAGCTACATGTGAGGAAGACTGTTAAATGATGTTATTTTATATTTATTAAGTCTTAACCTTTATGTGATTTTATATTCAAATTAAATTTGTTATCAATTGATTTTAAGTTAAATGTTTTGGTATACTATTTAAAGCTCTTGCTGACATTTTTTTTTTCTGTTTTCATTTTCCTTTACTAGGCATGCCTGCTGGATTATCTAAATACATCCCGTTAAATTAAGACATAGAAACAAAATGATTTCTACAGGGAGAGACTTGTTACTGTAGAGTTTGAAGATGGGTTTTAAACCCATAAAGGAGAGAGGTAACTCACTTTAAAGGTACACGTGATCCTGGAGTTATGTTCTAACAACTG
>JBBYHL010434510.1:0-18896 GCA_038381835.1 Adansonia madagascariensis
ATTTTATATTATTTTTTTCTCCTACTAAAAAAAATAATAATAACAATGCTTGCCACATTTAATTCACATTAATTGCCCTTGAATTGCGTAAGCAGTAGAAGGGATAACTTTTAAATTATTTTTATAACATATATATACATATATAATAAAAAAAACTTTTTTTTATTTAACCTCGTCGCGATCGCATTTATGATTTTGATATGATATATTTAAAAAATATAAATTTAAATAAATTAAGTTAAAAAATTATAAGAATAAAAGATATATTATTGACAACTTAAATAAAATTTAATATGATTATATATTTAAAATATATAAAATATATTAATTTTAAATTTAAAAATAAATATAAGCATTTTGAGTTCATCATTATATAGATGTCTACCAAATCATGATTTGGACAGTAATTATGAAAATTGCATTCACACATAATTTGTCACAAGTTTTGCGCTAATTTTAAGATACAAATTCACTTTTAAAATTTAAATTTTCAAACCTAAATTGAAATCTCCAATTCATACTTTGACGGTCTTGAGGACATTTTATTAAAGTGTTTTTCTTTTTTTTTTTTAAACAAAAGAATTTCATATTAATGTAGGTTTGTTTTGGTTTAGAGCTACAATAATAATAATAATAACGCATAATTTTTTTAAAAATTTTGATATATTAATAATATATTGATAATTAATTTTTTAAATTTTATAATAAAATTAAATTTTAAAAAATATATATTTAATAATTTTTAATTTTATTAGAAAGGTTAATAATTTCCTAAGAATTCGTCGATGTTAACATGTAAATCTGTAATGATCGATAATAATGGGATTAATTTAATTTATTGGTCAAAAGCTGAACAGCTGAGATATCACATCTCTCCTTATGTTATGGGGGGAAAAGGGTGGGGTTGGGAGGGGGGGGGGGAGAATAAATAGTGCATTGTTAAGACTTAAGAGCCTGTTTTTTCGCCCATAAAATGATCAATTAAATCTGACTTTTTTACCCAAAAAAAGATGACAGTGACGCACCGGTCCTTTTACTGTGCTTCCGACGACTCTGTACCATTGTTTCAACAAAATCTGATTACCAATCAAATCAAAACGATTACTATTTAAAAAATTTAAATTTAATTTTAAATTTAAATTTTATCTGATTTAATTTGATTGTTTAAATTTATTTATATATATATTAAAATTTAAAAAAATTATTTTATATTAATATTAATATATTTTATAATTAAATTTAAATAAAAATATTATTTTAATATTTAAATAATAATTTGGAATGTTTTAGATCATAAAAAAATTCACTTAAGCTAGAGTTAAGCGAGTTACCTGATCTTTGAGTAGGTCTAGTTTTAGCTTTCAATCAGAATACATAGGCCTTCACCTAATTTTTTTGTATATGCTTGATTAGACTTAGTAATTTTAGATATAATTATGCAAATATGATCTATATAAAGTATTTAAACATGAATATATATCTCAAAATTTATATAACACGAATTACTAATGTATCAAAATTTATATAAATATAAAAATAATATTAATTATGATTATTATATAATAAAATATACAAACTCATACAAATACACCAATTACTAGATCTAGCTGATCCTTTGGTCCACCCAATTGCTTAAATCGTTTCTCGAATTTGATAATTTTAAATGTAACACTAGTATATCACTATATGATCATATGAATATGATAAAATATATGGATGTATTCAAATTTATATAAATATATATAATACCTTAAATATGATTACAACATAAAACATAATATGAATACAACGCTAGTATATGAATTGTCTAGTTAGTGGATTTAGCTCAATTCAATCAGGTTTATGACATAAAATTTTAAGCTCGAATTTGGTTTTGCTCGAATTATTGTTTTATCAATAAAAATATTTTATTTAAATTTAATTATAAAAATATATAAATATTAATATAAAATATTTTTATATTTTAATATAGTTTAAATGGTAAAAATGAGTTTTTCGAGTTTGACTAGTTGAGTCAAATTGGATATTACACAAATAATTTTTTATTAAAAATTAGTACTAACTCGACTCATGAATAAATCTATATATAAAAGTATATATATAGACAAAGTCAAAAAATTTTATATCAAAAGGCTAGAATTAAAATATAAATATTGGAGGGCAAAATAAAAATTTTACTATTTTTTTCACCTTAAAAATTTTTAAAAATATAAGAAATTTGGCAACTGAAGAGTGGAGGGGGGGGCCAAGACCCCTACCTACACCCCCTAGCTTCGCCTTCGTATAGACTAAATAATTTTTATATTTTTATCATAATTTTTTTTTACTTGTTACAATCATAAGTAGGGTGTTATATATTTATAAAAATTTTGACATAATAATTTATGTTATATATTATTTAAAAATATTAATATATTTATTTTATGCTCATATTTTTTATATCGTATCATATTTTATATTAAATTTAAATAATTTTTTATGTGTTATATTCATATTTTATAATTTATATAGTATATAAAATTATTAAATCTACCTGCGCAGAGGTAAAGAAGAATTAAAAACAAAGCAAGCCCTCAGACAACTTCTCAACTTAAGTGAAAATATCAATAAAGCATATGAAATTAAATTTAATTTCAAACATTTTTTTTTTTTTTGCACATATCATCAAGTAAAAAAAAAAAAAAAAATCATAGTAAGCCAAAGGCTTCCATGTCAACTATTATTGTTATTATTATTTAATCAGATGGAGGGCTATGGAGGCCTAATTATCACAATATTTGCTGTTTTGCGTCACGTCGTGACATGTACCAATTCGTTTGTTAGCTCAGATTCCTTCAACGAATCAACTTATCGGATCGTAACTAATTTTTCTTTCCAAAATGAAAATTGCATAAACAACATATAAGAAATTTACACTTGAGATATTATTAATGAATCATATAAAAATATTATTTATTAATAAATTAAATTATATATTTTAAGATTTGATATTTTTTTATTAATAAATTGATATCGTATAATTTATTAAAAATATATTAACTATAAACTCAAATTGAGACAAAAATATTATTAGACTATCCATTTTGATAATTAAAATTAAAAAAAAAAAATGGAGATGGTCCAAAGTTTCAATTTTCAACAAAAAAGGAAAAAGTTTGGTATTGAAACTGCCCACAAAATTAAAATCTTTGGATTCATGTGCGAGAATCAATATATGGGATTTCATGTTTATGATTCTTTTTAAGGTCCAATTAAAGATATCTATAGGTATCATTTTTCTTTTTAATTTTTTCTATTAAATCAATTAATTATATTTTTTATTTTAAAAATTTTAATATATATTTATAAATATCCTTTTATATATATATATATAAGGAATGACACTGTGTTTCGCCACCAATTTCAAGAAATTTGTAGCAAAGCAAACGTAAAATCCACCAAACAATTGACACGTTCACTTCCTCTGCATTTCAAATTTGAATTAGTGCGGTAGGAAGTGTACTGTTTGTACAAGTCGAGACAACGGTTGAGTGACACGCTATCTGATCGAATCTGCACCTTGATAAAAATGGCCCGACTGGCCGACTTCGTTGAATGACAGGTTTCCAAATGGGCAAATTTTGACGGGCACGTGGCGTCGAATATGTGCCTGATTGGACGGGCTTCTGTTTTTCGGACGAGACTAATGAGATTTGACGGTTTTTCACCGTTGATTGGGGCAGCCGGGACGGAAAAATCAACAACAGGGGAATTCCGTGAATGTCGGATTTAGTGGTTGGAAAATAATTCTTTGGGTGTTTATTTAATTATCATTTAAAAAATAGATTAGATTTTATTTTTATTATTATTGTTATTATTATTTGTGAATATAAGATTTTTAAAATTAATTTTTGAAATGTACCGAATTTTGATAAAAAATTATTACAGTTCAAGAATTAATCACATAATAGTTTATTTTGTAAATAAAAAACTAATAATATTATAATAAAAAAGCTAAAAAAAATTACAATCAGGATATTTACGAGGCACGGTTTAATAGAGCATATTAGAAAATAAATAACAAATAATTACTTATAAAATTATTTTTATAATCGATATATGAAATAATTATTTATAAAAATATATACTATATATATTTTTTATTTAAGAAAAATAATACATTAATTATGTTTTTTTTAGTGACACTAATTTAAACTTGCTTAAGAGTTGGCCTAGTCATACAGGCTTAACTCATAGGTCGAGTCTATCATAAGATTTAGTGATTTGAGTTTGAACTAGTTTGAATCACTATTAATCAAGTAAACAATAATTTTTATTTAAATTTATTATAAAAATATATTAAAAAATATGATATTTTAATATTTAAAACTGTAAACAATCGTACGTGCTAGGTTTAGATAAGGGATTGAAAAAAAAATCCCGTGCCCAACCATGGACAAGTTTATAGTCGTTAAATCTTTTATTTGGTTATTCTAATTTTTCTTTAAAAAAAAAATTATTTATTTGGTTTTTTGTTTATTGTTTTTATTCCAACAAATTGGCATAGATTGTTAAAGAAAAAAAATTTCAGACTTTAGAATGTTGTAATACATGTATGATTTATTTTTTAAAAAAACTTAGTTAAATATAGATATAGATTATATTAATAAGTAAATAATCGTAATAATAATGATATATTTACACATTAAAATTTAACAAAGTAATATTCATATACTTCATTATGTATTTACGTATGTATTTATTTGTTTGTTCTTCTATTAAATAAATAAAAAATTGAATATTAAACCACTTATTAAATCTAAAAAAAAAAACAAAATTTAAAATAAGTTTTATATAATAAAAGATAAAAATATTCCAACCCTAAAGACAAAAACAAGTTATAGGTGCTTTAGGAACACTATATGTAGATTAGAATTAAAACCATTCATAGGTAGGCGGAGTCCAGTTATAGTTTTAAAATTTTTAAAATATACTTTCTATATTAAAGTCATTTCGAATCTTGATCGATTTAAAAGTTTATTTTACTATTTATTATTTTATATTATTAAAATTTTATTTATTATTAATTATTATATAATTTTATAATTAAATTTAAATAAATATTATTTTAATATTAAAATAATAATTTTAATCAGATCAAACTAATTCGAATTCTTAAATAATATATCCAAAAGCTTGTGAATTTGTCAAGATCTTTAAGTTGAATATTTGCAATTGTATTGTGTTATTAAGCTGCAACCTAGTTATTCTTTTAAAGAGCGAGGATGGAGATGTCGGAAATATAATAGTTCAAAATGATTTGAACAAAATACAATTAAACAAAAAGCTTTTAATTTTTGCATCATTTTATGATTTTCTCTTTGAATTTTAGATCATTCAACACAATTTATATTTTATATTATCAATGATTTAATGATTCTCAATTGATTTTTGGGTTAGAATGACAAATTTAAAATAGTTAATGTCCAATTTTGGCAATCTCGTGCGATGCAAAATTAGACCCGTGCAAAAATTGAATTATTTGTATGATTTTATTGGTTTGAATCAAATTGTATCAGTATGAGATAGAAGGTTTATAATTGGAGTTGGTTCAATTTAATATTTTTATATAAATTTAATTATAAATATGTAAATATAAAATAATTTTTTAAAAGAAATAAAATTTATAAAAATTTTTATTTGAACCTAAGTTAATATGATGAGATGGAGTATCATTTAGATGCACAATGAGATTGAGTCTAGCGGAATTGAAAATAACAGTGACGGTAAAATTATTTATTGTAACGGTAAAATTAAAATTAATTGTAAGATATATGTTTGGATTTAAACGTAACGATAGTGGTGAAGTAAATTATAGTGAGAAATGAACATAATCATTAAGGAAATTAAAATATGTTTATATGTAATAAAAATTTTAATTTATTTGATATTTATAAATTAATGAATAATCAAAATTTATTCAATTGGATTATAACAAATAATAATTTTATTAATAAATAATAAAATATATCAAATAATAATTTTATATTTATTTTTTATTATTCATGGAACTATTTGTTTTAATTAATTCATACTAATTATATAATAATAAAATTTATATATTTATTACAAATATTTTTGCATCAAACACGAGCTAGTTCATAGATCTTTGGACTTTAATTACCAATGAACAGAGACTTTACAAATGAAGCCCAAGAATTGGCATTCCATCGTTGTTATTTTATATTTATATTGTTACAATCATCTATATTCC
This sequence comes from Adansonia madagascariensis, assembly GCA_038381835.1. Taxonomy (NCBI): domain Eukaryota; kingdom Viridiplantae; phylum Streptophyta; class Magnoliopsida; order Malvales; family Malvaceae; genus Adansonia; species Adansonia madagascariensis. Next base: position 6,254 of record JBBYHL010434510.1, read on the forward strand.
CAATGTGCTTTTGATGTAACACCAGGCGAATTGTTAGCTAATGTGTATCGTCTTGCGAGAATAGAGTATGGTATAGATTAACTAAAAGAATTACGTATAAAAATATTTGTTTTAAGGAATAACTCTAGAATTTCGTTTTGTTTTCTGGTTTAGAAAAGTACTGATTTTCAAGAATAAGAATCTTGTGACATGTTGAGAATTTTTTATGAGAATCATCAACGACTTAAACATATCTTAATGTCCGAAAGTTAAATAGGATAACCTTTACATAAATATTACATTATCTCTAATTTTTATAAAATAAAATATGCTCATTAAATGATAAAAAACTAATTATAACTTCGAATATTCAAAGAATATTTGTACATTCTCTTTTAACTCAAAGATAAACTCGATAGGAGGGCCTTTTTCTCCGTTGGAGCACAAAGCTCCGATGAAAATACCAGATGGTAGCTTGGTGAAAGATCCCGCTGCCTGTGTGCCAAAAACACACAATGGCACGATTGCAACAAAAAAATTGTCCAATCTTGCCTCACTGAGGGCCATTTAAATCTAAACGGGCCCAAAGATCTTCAAGACTTTTAGCGATTTTATCTCTGCACAAATCACGAGGTGCATTTGATTTACACTTCACTATGCTGCATTCCCATTATCCCTCCAATTTCTCACTGGACGTTGAAGGGTTAAAAAAATAGAAGATTTATTCTGTTTTTTCAATATTTTTACCGTATTTTTATTTATGAAATATTTAAATAATTTATTTTAATTCATTATCTCATTTATTTTTATTATTTTAGTTTGCTTTTTAATTTTTATTCAAGTCTTAAATTATTTATAATATAATAAATAAATTAATATAATTATAATAATTAATTAATTTTAATAAATATATAAAATAACATTTTTAAATAAATTTAAATATTATAAAATACTTTTATGAATAAAAAAATATTACGTTAATTTTAAGTTTACCATTACAATATTCAATCTCATGACAATCATAATTAATTTAATCACTATTTAAATAAGGGTGTTTAGTTGATTAATTCGATTAACCTATCGATCAAAATATCATTAACTGATTTTTTAATTTTCTTAACTGTTAACAAACCCGAATTATAAAAAAATCATATTAACCAAAGCGAAACTATTTTGGTTAATTTGGCTGATTAATTTGATTAACTAAATTTTAATTGTTTACATATAAAATCTTTAAAAAATTTTATGATTCAAATAAATATAATCATCTAACAAATATTTAATTATCAAATATAAGTAAAAATTACATCTATTTTTATAATAAATAAAAAAATATCAACTATATAACACTTAAAACATATAATGAAGATTAAAAATATCATATTTTATATATATTTGAGATAATTCAATTAATTTAATTAATTTTACTTAATCAAATTAAATTAATCGATAATTATATATTTTTAAATTTATTAATCGATAACCAAATTAAATTTTTTTAATTAACCTATAAATTCAATTTTATTCAAATCTATTAATTCAATTAAAATCAAACAGCAAGCGCCCTTACATTTCAACCTCACCATAGTTAAATCTCTTTCGTGAAGTCTAAATCATGAAAGTCTCGCTCAAAAGGACAAAAAAAAAAAAAAGGAAAAAGGACAATTGAGTCATTTGTTATCATTTTAAATGGCGGATCTCCTTAGCCGACAAACGACGAGGAGGTCGGCAATGTCGGCAAAGCAGGGGAGAGACATAAAATTAAGAAATCCAAACCTCCCCCCCCCCCCCATCCCTCCATTCGCAAATTTCAAGAAACAGAGTTTTAAATTCTTTTTCCAGTAAACAATTATCAGACGTTATTCCTTATTCTCTTAAATTATTCACTCCACACTCTCACAGTTTTTCCTATTTCTAAAAATCCAGCTTAAAAACAAAACCTTTAAAAGAAAATTTTTTTCCCAAATTTCCTTTCTCATTTTTTCCCCATTTTCGATAACCAAACGCCCAATCTCTCTCTCTGAATTCCTTCTCTTTACTCTGAGAATTTTCGATACTTACAGCAACTAATTATTGGATACAATGAGATGGGATCATCGGAATCATAATTCCCTGTTTGGCTCTTCATTTTTCCCGGTATGTGTTTTTTTGAACCACAACTCAGATTCAATCCCCATTTTAATTTTTCTTCAAAATAAAATAAGTTATTTTCCTCGTAAGTTTGAAAATAGGAGTTTTTTTTTTTTAAATTTGTTTTCTTTTCTGTTTTTTGAATAGCGATTAACATTGATGATGATTCTTGTCCTATCTTGTCTCGGTTAAGATTTCTGGGGTTTCACAAAGTCATTTTCCCAAACAATCTTAGATTCTTTTGTTTTTTTTCCCTGTTAAATGTACTCGTTCGATTTAACTGTTTCTTTAATGTCTATTGATCTTGAATTTCCAGTTGTTTGATAAGATGTCTAAATCCGTAAGTTCTTGCTTCTTATTAGATATCTTCTTTTCGAGTTTCATCTTATGGTGTTAGATGAAATGTCTTGATCAAAATCAAGATTATGCAATTTTTTTATCCTTCTACATATATATATATATATATATATATATATATATATATATGTTTGCCTTTGTTTAATGCTCATATTGCCTCTATGTGAAGGTCTTTCCCCTATCCATTTTACGTATACAATCGTCTCCTTTTTAATCCGAAGCGTATCCCGGAGAGGAAATGTCTGACAATTATTTTTTTTTTCTGAATAAATGATAGTTCTTATGTTTAGTTAACAAAGAGGAACTATTGCACTGAGACTAATAAGCCATTTGCTTTGTTGGGGTGCATCTTTTTTGGAAAATTTAAGTACATAAGGCTTGAATTCGTTGCAATGCAAGGAAACTGGGGTTGGGAATTTTTTTATTGGTATTTATGATGCATGGTTGGTAACGAGTTTTTGTGTCAAAGAGAAGGAAAATGAATTTTCCTGATTGTTATGTTAGTTAAGGGAATAGAACTCTGAAGTTATTGATGTGGTTTGAACTTTGTTTGGTGTTTCGAAATAATTTTTGGTGCGTGGTTTTTAACCTATCTGACTCTGTTCTATTTTACTCTTGCATTTCGGGTTCTACAGATTTGCATATTAATGGTTTCCTGCCGTGAATGCTAAATTATGGAAATTTCTGAGATCGAAGACAACCTATTTGCAGCTAGTGATGCCAAGGTATGAACTTGATAGCGTGTTGGATATGTTAGATTTGAAGTATTAGATTGGAACTGTTTTTCTTAAAAACAAAGGCCTTTTGTTATTGGCAGCTATATTGGTTGAATCTTGTTACATTTTTATATTCTATGACAGTGAAAACAAAACGTGCTTAAATGTTTACAGTTTTCTTAATTTTTTTCTGAGTTTATTTTTCTTATGCAGTTACATGGAGAAATGTGCAAGACACTTTCGGCAATTTATTGCAAAGTCTTGTCGATATTCCCTTCTTTGGAAGCAGCACGACCTAGGAGTAAATCTGGTATTCAGGCTTTATGCTCATTGCATCTAGCTCTAGAGAAGGCTAAAAATGTTCTTCAGCACTGTTCAGCATGTAGTAAACTTTACTTGGTAAGAGTTTCCTTCACACACAATATATATGTATAATTGTATATAAACTTGCGTATAATCTTAGAGTAGTGGTTTTGAATTCTATTTGAAACAGTTGCTAAATGATTTTTCGAAGTTATTTTCCACCATGTTTCTTTCTCGCTTAGAGATGTTTGCTAAGCGTGTTATTGTTCTTCTCATGTAGGCTATTACTGGAGATTCTGTTCTTTTAAAATTTGAGAAGGTAAAATACGCTCTTATCGATAGTCTTAGGCGGGTAGAAGACATAGTTCCACAGTCAACTAGATGTCAGGTAATGATTCCCCCTTCCAAGTTTATGTAATTTTTTGAGTGTTCAAATAAGATCTAATCGCCAAAAAAAAAAAAAAAAACTTTTTTTTGGCAAGCAGTTTCATTATGTGCTGTTTTGCTGCTAATATTTTAAACATCATCCCTGCGCATCCTTATATTTCCTAAAGCTCGTGTTTCAAATAAAAAGATTTTTAATTTTTTTAGGAAATATGCCATGTTATGGTTGTATTCGGACTACCTGCAATACAATCCTTCCAATGTGAAATTCTGTAGTTGCTTTGTTTTTGTCTGTATACTCACTCTATTAATTCTGTAGTTGCTTTGTTTTTGTCCGTACACATTGTATTTCTGATTATATGATTGGATTCAGATTTTAGAGATTACAAGTGAACTTGAGGGGACTGTTTTCTCGCTTCATCCATCTGAGAAGCAAGTTGGTGATGAAATAATTACATTACTCCAGCTTGGGGGAAAATTTGATGACTGCAATGACAACAATGAGCTTGAGTCTTTTCACCAGGCTGCTACTAGACTTGGTATCACTTCTTCTAAAGCAGCCCTAACTGAAAGAAGGGCTCTCAAGAAGCTGATAGAAAGAGCCCGTGCAGAGGAGGACAAGAGGAAGGAATCTATTGTGGCTTATCTTTTACATCTCATGAGAAAATACTCCAAGTTATTCCGAAGTGAGGTTTCTGATGATAATGACTCACAAGGTTCAACACCTTGTTCCCCCACGGTTCTGGGTTCTCTTGAGGATGGAGGAGCTGTTGGTAATGGCCATGTATCTGAGCGGCAATTATCAAAGCTCAGTTCTTTCAATTTCAAGCCAAATGTTAGGAGGTCTGGGCAGATAGCCCTTCCACCTGAAGAATTACGATGTCCAATATCATTGCAGCTTATGTATGAACCAGTCATAATTGCTTCTGGAGAGACATATGAAAGGATCTGCATTGAGAAATGGTTTAGTGATGGGCATGACACCTGCCCAAAGACTCAACAAAAGCTCCCACATCTCTCTTTGACTCCTAATTATTGTTGTAAGAGCCTCATTGCTTGCTGGTGTGAACAGAACGGAGTTCCAATTCCTGACAGTCCCCCAGAGTCTCTTGATCTTAACTACTGGCGACTGGCGTTTTCTGAGTCTGAGACTTCAAATTCTAGATCAATGGATAATGTTGGTTCATGCAACTTAAATGGGGCTAATGTGGTTCCTTTAGAGGAGAGTGGTACCACTGAGGAAGTGGAAGGAAAGGAAGCTGAAAATGAATCTCAATCTCATCAAGAGGAAGTTTCTGAGCTTAATGTGCTAGAAAGATATCGCAATTTCCTATCTGTCCTGAACGAAGAAGTGAACCTGACAAAAAGGTGCAATGTTGTGGAACAAGTAAGGCTTTTGCTTAAAGATGATGAGGAGGCCAGGATTCTTATGGGGGCTAATGGCTTTGTTGAAGCATTATTGCAATTTCTAGAGTCAGCTGTGCGTGAGGAGAATGCAATGGCTCAGGAAATTGGGTCAATGGCTCTCTTTAACCTCGCTGTCAACAACAACAGGTTTGTTACTCATGTTTTATGCCTTTGCTTAGTTGAATCCAGGCATGGATATTTGTGAGCAATGCAGCTTTTCTTTTTCTCTTAGCTTTTGGCAAGCTCCTGCTACGCTTTCATTCATTGAATGACACACCAAGTGCGTTATTGTAGGACAAAAGATTTCATTGAATGAATAGGAAAGGGGAAGAACATTGTCATGTTTCATTTTAACACTATTATTCATTATGATTGATTGACATTATATATGTATTGTTAAGCTAATCTTATTTAGTTTCCTTTTTTTTTAAAAAAAAAAAAAAAAAAAATCAGGAATAAAGAATTGATGTTAGCAGCTGGAGTGCTTCTATTGCTGGAGGATATGCTTTCCAACTCCAATGCCCATGAATCAGCAACTGCTCTCTATCTTAATCTCTCTTGCCTTGAGCAAGCCAAGTCTGTTATAGGCTCAAGTAAGGCTGTCCCATTTTTAGTCCAGCTACTTGGAGGTAAAACCGATCGACAATGCAAGCTTGATGCCCTTCACACTCTTTACAACCTTTCTACTGTGCACTTCAATATTCCGAGCCTTCTTTCTGCTGGCATAGTGAATGGCCTCCAGTCACTTGTGATCTCGGGTGACCATTCCTTGACAGAGAAATCCATTGCAGTTTTGCTAAATTTAGCATCAAGTCAAGCAGGAAAAGATGAGATGATATCAGCCTCTGGTCTCATTACTGGTCTGGCATCAGTTTTGGATGCTGACGAATTGATTATGCAGGAGCAAGCTGTTTCATGCCTTCTACTCCTTTGTAATGGAAATGAGGAATGTAGTCAAATGGTCCTACAAGAAGGTGTGATTCCTGCATTGGTGTCGATTTCAGTAAATGGAACAACAAGAGGGAAGGAGAAGTCACAAAAACTTTTGATGCTCTTTCGAGAGCAGCGGGAACAAGATCATCCGCCTGCGGACATACACCGGAGAGTAGAAAGCGGTCAAGAACCCTTGCCTGCTGCAGCCTCAGCGAAAGAATCCAAGCCACCTTGCAAATCGGTGTCAAGAAGAAAAATGGGGAAAGCCTTAAGCTTTCTATGGAAAAGCAAAAGCTTCTCCGTGTACTAGTCTTAAAGCTTGCAAGCTATTGTAAATTCTGGAAGTAATTTTGAACTACTTCGTGGATTGGAAAATCGAGTATTTGCCACAGCAGACGAAGTAGATAACGGGCTTGAGGTGAGAAGAAAGTTAATTTTGAAAGTTAAGTAGTTCATTGTAAGCAGCTGCTGAGCCGAGAGTTCTTGCCATTGGAAATGTTAAGGGCTGAACAAGAAAATCCAACATCAAAATTACACAACTGAATTATGACATCGAAGAGCTGGAAGGAACAATAGCTGGATTAAGAAGAAATTTAAGATGAACTAAGAAGGAATGTGGGATTTTCTTATTTTGCTTCAGACATTTCTAATGGTAAGAACTCTCGACACGGTAGCTGGTTGCACTGAATTACCTTTTATCTTTTGAAATTAAACTTTGCTTCTCACTTCAGGCCCATTCTTTACTTGGTGTGGTGTGGCAAATATTCGGTTCTCCATTCCAACAATGCAGAAATGTACAGGCCTTTGTAATCTATGAATTTTTTCTGTCTTTTCTATTTCTAGATAGTAAAACATATACTAATTATTACTTATAGATTTATTTTAAATGAACCTGGCAGTTGCTCCACGTAAATGTTTGTGACACTCCAGCCACTTACGTCCATTATGCTTACAGTTGGCAGACATTGGCTCGTCTCAACCATAGAATCTTGGCTCATGTCTTGTCTTTATTTTAAATGAACCTGGCAGTTGCTCCACGTAAATGTTTGTGACACTCCAGCTGCTTGCGTCCATTATGCTTACAGTTTGCAGACATTGGCTCTTGTCTCAACCATAGAATCCTGTAGATTATCAAGTGGTAGACAGACAGTCATTGTCCTCATGATCATGGTATGTAAGGGGAAATCAAAGTTTCAGTGATATAATGTAATGTGAGGCCATATTTCAAATTGCCCGTCTAGCTCAGTCGGTAGAGCGCAAGGCTCTTAACCTTGTGGTCGTGGGTTCGAGCCCCACGGTGGGCGCTTATATTTTCATAATTTGCTTTTCTTCGCTGTGATTTTTACGAAAATGCGAAAGTCTGCAATATCGCATTTGTTTTCTACGTTTTTCCTCTTCAGATTCATATTTGCAAGATCCACTCTTTATTTTTTGACGGGAACTTGATGAGTCCTTCACCATTTTTTATCGTGGCTTCTACAAGCCATGCTTGTTCAAGTAATTTTCTATCAATCTCTTTGCAACCTCCGGCTTAATGTCAATCTCTTGCTTTTTGTTTTTTTGGGTTCTGTCTAATGGTGTTTCAGATTTAGGCGGATATGTTGCCTTATTTTCCAGGCTAATATCAGTTCAGCTTCATGTGTTTAAAAGTAACTTCCGTAATCTTAATATCATGATGTCCCTTTTAAACTACTTTGCGGGCAGTTTGTGGATTCAAACTAACTCAACAGCCGCCAAACTTTTAAGAGTCGGACGTTAAACTGAAAAAACTATAATTTAGTAGCTCAGAATCATCAAAAGCTTCCAGACTCAGCAGCCCAATACTTTATTGGTCATTAAAAGGCTAAACAAGTCCTAACCTCTGCCAAGCAAATCATGGGTGGCTATTCTTGTCCCATATTTACCTGATTGTTCATGTTATTTTTCCTGCTTTTCGGCAACTTTTTTAATCTTAGCACTTTGATCAATTCTTTCCTTGCTTCCATATCTCTTATTTCGAACTTCCCTTTCACATTCATCACTTTCATTTTCCTCTTTGAAATTTGCTTCTCCGTACTCAGAATCGCATTTTTGGGCTTCCAATTTCTTGTCCTGGAGGAACTTGATGAGTCCTCCAAGGGCCATATCAGCATCTTCACTTTTCATGAGCTCTTCCGCAACTTGTGCTGGAGTTACCTCCACTTCCATCATCAGTTCATCAATTTTAGTGAACAAATCATGACTTGTGATGCATAGATAGTTGGAAGCAAGGATCCTGAATCCATTAGGAATGCAGTAGGACATGTGGATGTGCATGTCCATGCGACCTGGCCTCAGCAAAGCAGGGTCTAGCTTGTCTTTGTGATTGGTCGTAAAGACAATGATCCTCTCATCACCACAGCTTGACCATAGCCCGTCAATGAAATTAAGCAACCCCGATAAAGTTAACTGTCATCATGACGATGGAATCAGCAACAGTTTAGTAATTCATGGAACTGGTACAGCTTTAACATGTGATCCTTGAATTAGCGTGTTAATAAAGAAAAGCCTTAGGTAGAATTAAACCTAAAATTCCTTACCTGGTTGTTGCCCTGCTTGTGTGCTTCAGGGCAAGCTAGTCTATCTCGGACCTTAATGCTGCAATCAATATCCTCAATCACCAGTATAGATCGATTTCGGGTGGAAAGTAACAAACTTTGAAGCTGTGAATTGCTGTCCAGACTTGAAAGTTCCAAATCATAGACGTTAAATTTTAGGTAGTTGGCCATTGCGGCAATCAAGCTTGACTTACCTGTACCCGGAGGGCCATATATCAAATACCCACGTTTCCATGCTTTTCCAACTCTTCTGTAGAAATCTCTTCTTCGAACAAATCTGTCCAAATCATCTATTAACTCTTTCTTCACTGCGGGATCCATTGCCAATTTATCGAAAGTGGCCGGATGGTCAAGATTGGTTGATCCATCATCGTTATCTCCACACAAGTTTCCAAGTGAAAAAAGTTTCACTACCTTATTTTCTTCTTTGATGGCTTTCGATCTCTCCATTACGTAAGGCAAGTAAGAATCTAGAACCTTTTTCATGCATGTATTGTGGAAACTGAGCTCAATTACCCTTTTCTCAGACTTGCCTTGATTGTTTTCCTCTGTCTCGACGCTTATCATCTCCCATTTGAGCTGGATTCCTTCGTATACGTCAGTTAACTTTTTCGCCTTTGCTTATGGTTACCAAGACCTTATCGTTTCGTGGACCTTTGGAAACCTTTAGCCGCCGCGTAGATGGATCGATTCTAGTCTGCAAGTAGATTTCAGAAGCTTCAAACAGTTCATTGATGGTGTAGCCATCATATTGATCAATGAGGAGAGTCATTTGTGAAGATGGATTTGAACAAAGGGCTCCAAGTTTTGACAGCAACATTTCTTGGAGTTTTTTGGGAATGAGTTGGTCGGCTATGGCCTTAACTTCGCTAACCACGCTTCGAACCAGCATGACTGATGCTGTGAATGTTGTGTATGTGATTAGGACGGATGTTGCTGAAGGGATGGTTTTGAGAGAAAACATCTTGGACTTCGGGCAAAATTGATAACTTCAAATGCAGGTCAGCTATAGTTTCTGCCACCATTAACAACATCCTTGGGCTTTTTATAGACTTATGGAACAGTAATCTTGAAAGTTTTCTTGTGTTATAAGCTATTCTTCCAACAACAAGTACGATTTGCAAACTATAAAGTCAACTCAAATGTGGCCCAGCTAGCAGGTTTTGGGCAATCTTCCCAAGCAATTTTCTTAAAAGTTAAGCAGATTCTTTGGTCAAGAAAGTAGGAGCATATGTATATTCTTTATGGGCAAGGAACTACATAATTTTGCCCAACCAAGTCAACTGAAAATATTTTTTTTTTCAGATTTCCTATTCTTAGTACTTTTAAGTCTTATGTTATTCAGATTTAAGTTAAATGTCAGGTTTATGTATATTTTTTGATAAAATTATATTTAATTTTTTAAAGTTTTTTTATATATATTTAAAAGATTATATTTGATACTCTCCAACTTCTATCTTACTATGTGTTAGATATAAATATTAGATATAAATATTTATAAATATTTTAAGTTTCTTATAAATTCTTTCCTCTCAATTAATAATAGAAATTTTCGATCAAAATGAAAAAGAGAGTGTTTAACAATCATGGGTATATTTACACATTTTTCTTTACATGAATTATTATTATTATTATTATATATCCTTCTAATTACCAGTTTGAGCTTGAAAAACAATAACTCAGTCACACATATTCATAGAACATTTTCAAAGTTTCTGAAGATTTCTGTAATTTAATAAATTTTCAAAGCAAGATATTGCAAAGACTTAACAAGAACCTTCCTCTCTTGGAAAAATTATTTATTAGTGAACCGAAATCATAAAGATGTTACCTTTTACCTATATTATTAAACTATAAATTGTCGAATATATATATCCTATATGTGCATACTCAATCTAGTTTTTAAGTTTTTCATATATAAATATATATAATGTAAATATTGCTATTACTTAAAAAAAAAAAACAATCCAGAATTCTAGATAATATGACCTTTAACAAAAATTAAAAAAAAAAAAAAACCTTGAATAAACTGAAATCACTCGTATATTGATAATAATTTTAAAATTGCTGTATCTCGTAATAGAAAAAACATTAAAAATAAAATGGATGACTGTGTTCTTTTACAAAGTTCAGTTTGACGCCGAAGTCGCAGGAATGGACGGCAGTTGTGAATCCGAGCGGGAATATTACTGAAACATTTACAAGCATTGGTCATCTGGTTCCCACCCTCAGTAGTTGTCGTTACGTGGCCTAGTCAAAAAGTTCCGCGTATTATCTCCCACCTTCAGTGCTAAGAAAGTAGAAATGAAAAATTAAAAAAAAAAAAATCCATTACTAATTAAAAGAAAATGAAAATAGTTAAAACAAAAGGGGAAAAAAAATCGTGAAATTGGAATTGGATTCTCTAACATTGGCGATCGATATATTCTGTCATATTTACCGATGCAACCAATTTCAGCAGTTGCAGTGAACCTGCAATTTCAGAGGACGGAGAAAGAAGAAGAAGGAGAAAGGAAGAATAGAGATAGAGGGAGAGGGAGAGAATTCAGTTATGCCAATCATCAAACTCATCCATTCCACAGCTTAGCATAATAAAGATGACAGCACCCCTCGTACTGAGGTTCACGACACTACATGAAAAATGGAAAATAACCCAAAAAAAAAAGGTTAAATAAACACAATCAAAATAAAGACATCTACTTGACACTACCAACAACTTGGGCCTTGCGAACCACCCATTACCTGAACCCATGACACTAAACTTGACAGACTTAACTACTATCTATGAAAAATATCCTGCATCACTCTTTCGTTCTGCATAGGATCACCAAAAAAAAAAAAAGAACACGTAAGTGTTCATCAATGGATTGATTTTTAGACTTTTCTTTTTTAAGTTTGATTCCAAAAGAATGAAAAGATGTCCTAACAGGAAACTTGGATTGGTAACTTTTCACCCCAATTTGGTTGTTGTAAAATAAAAGAAAAATTTTAATTACATTTTCTTTTGGATACTTCGCTGGTGAATTTGTTTTCAAAGTGAGATTCTGTCCTTTGTGATTTGCACTGTTGATATTGTCGGAATAGAAGCATTGGCGGGTTTTTTTTTTTTTGGTTGGGTTTTGGAAGATTGAACAGAGAATTTGACTAGTGCACTAATTCATGTTTGTTTATAGGGAATTCTGGGATGCTAGAATTCGAATTTTTTCTTCATTCTGCTGAATTTCTTGATAATGTTTTGAAGATCAACTGAAATATATGCTTCTCTCTCATTCCTTATGCATCAAATTCGTTTTATGTTCGAACTTATGCCTGAAAGATCAATTTATTTTTGGCACCATGAATATGTATTTAAGTTTAATAATGAATGCAGGCATTCCCGGTGACGAAAGATATTTGGTCCGATGGGTAATTCATGGTGCTTGTCTGAGGTCAGGGAACCAGTCTTCAAATGAGAGCTGTAAGAAGGATCTTGCGGATGAGCTCAAAGCTAAAGTACATTCCTATTCTCTTCTCTTCTCCACCTGTTCCCTAGTTTTCAAAATGTGGCTGCCTCTATTTCCGCGAATTTCGCTGGATTTCTGTGCGTCTAAATAAAGGTCACAATAAGATATTATGGTCGTTTTTGGCGGCTTCCACTTTTTCTACTGTCCATATTTATCACAATTGAGGTATGAACGGTCAGTTGGCCAAAGCAATTAAACTCGCGATCATTAAGAAAAGATAACGTGGGGATAATTGCACTCGTAAAACTGGTGACGCTAGGAATTCTGTACTGTAACGCGTTTGCGAAGATGTAATGATATCACTTTTACTAGCTTTTAGGAATAATTTACTCATTCAAAATAATTTCATGTATTT
>JBBYHL010434519.1:0-18895 GCA_038381835.1 Adansonia madagascariensis
TGGGCACCGTAAATATGTTTTCCTTATTGGGATACATGGTATTGGTGCTTTGATTTGGCAACAAAAGTTTTTCATTCCACCATTTTCCTTAGAATCAAAGTTCGGTTGTCAAATGTGACAAACGTGGATTCTCGTAATAATATCTATTCCTCTAGGGATTGGTCGTTATAAGCATAATCTCCTCATTGGGATACATGGTTTTCACGCTTTAATTTGGCAAGAGAAGTTTTTCATTCAACCCTTTTCCTTATAATCAATGTTCGATTGTCAAATAGGACAAACTTGGATTCTAGTAATAATCTCCATTCTTTTGGTGAATAGGCATTATAAAAACTATCTCCTGATATGGATACAATGTTTGTATGCTTTGATTTGGTAAGAGGTGTTTTCCATAAGTCCATTTTCTTTAGAATTAAAGCTTATCCGTCAAATGGGATAAACATGGATTCTTGCAATAATCTCCATTGTTTTAGAGATTAGGCAGTATAAACATGTTCTCCTTATTAGGTTGCATGGCTTTGATGCTTTAGTTTTACCGAAAAAGCTTTTTTTCACCACTTTCCTTAGAAGCAAAGTTCATTCCTTAAATGGGACAAACTTGGATTCTTATAATAATCTTAATTCTTTTGGTGATTAGGCACTATAAAACATTGTCCTTATTGGGTTACATAGTTTTAATGCTTTGATTTGGCAAGAAAAGCTTTTCATTCCACCATTTTCATAAGAATCAAAGTTAGTCCTTCAAATGGGACAAACTTGGATTCTCGTAAGAATCTCAATTCTTTTGGTGGTTGGGCACTATAAACGTATTCTCCTCATTGGCATACATGGTTTTGATGCTTTGACTTGGTAAGAGAAGCTTTGTATTCTACCATTTTCTTTAGAGTCAAAGTTCATCCGTCTTGGGACAAACTTAGATTCTCATAAAATTCTCCATTTTTTTTTATTGGGCGCTATAACCACATTCTTCTTATTGGTATAAATGGTTTTGATGCTTTGACTTTGCAAGAGAAGCTTTTTATTCCAACATTTTCTTTAGAATCAAAGGTTTTGATGCATTAGCTATGAAGGAAAAGCTTTTCTTTTCACCATTTTTCTTAGAATCAAAGTTCATCCCTTAAATGGGCAAACATGGATTACTATAATAATCTCTAGTCATTTGGTGATTGGGCACTATAACTCATTCTCCTCATTGGGATACACGGTTTTGATGCTTTAGTATTGAAAGAAAAGTTTTTCCTTCCACATTTTCCTTAGAATCGAAGTTTATCCCTTAAACGGGGCAAACTTGGATTATCGTAATAGTCTCCATTAGTTTGGTAAATTGGGCACTATAAACATATTCTCCTTATTAGTATACACGGTTCTTATGCTTTGATTTGGCAAGAGAAGCTTTTTATTACACCATTTTCCTTAGAGTCAAAGTTCATCCGTCAAATGGGACAAAGTTGGATTCTCATAATAATCTCCATTGTTTTGCCAATTGGGCACTATAAACACATTCTCCTTATTGGGATACACGATTTTGATGCTTTGATATGGTAGGAGAAGCTTTTTATTCCACCATTATCCTTAGAATCAAAGTTCAGCTGTTAAATGGGACAAATTTGGATTCTTGTAATAATCTCTATTCTTTTAGTGATTAGGCGCTATAAACACATTCTCCTAACTAGGATACATGATGTTGGAGCTTTGATTTGGCAAGAAAAGCTTTTCATTCCACCATTTTCCTTATAATCAAAGTTTAGATGACAAATAGGAAAAATTTTGATTCTCGTAATAATCTCCATTCTTTTGTTGATTAAGCACTGTAAACACATTCTCCTCATTGCGATACACGGTTTTGATACTTTGTTTTCACAAGAAAAGCTTTTCTTTCCCATTTTCTTTAGAATCAGAGTTTATCCATCAAGTGGACAAATATGGATTATCATAATAATTTCTATTCATTTGGTGATTAGGCAGTATAAAGACATTATCCTTCTTGGGATACATGGTTTTGTAGCTTTGATTTGGCAGGATAAGCTTTTCATTCCACCATTTTTCTTAGAAGCAAAGTTCGGTTGTCAAATGTGACAAACTTGGATTCTCGTAATAATGTCCATTCTTTTACTGAATGGGCACAAAAAACATTTTTTCTCATTGGGATGCATAATTCTTATGCTTTGATTTGGTCAGAGAAGTTTTTCATTCCATTATTTTCCTTAGAGTCAAAGTTTATCCCTAAAATGGGACAGACTTAGATTCTTGTAATAATCTCTATTCTTTCCGTGAATGGGCACTATAAACACATTCTCCTCATTGGGATGGACGGTGCTGATGCTTTGATTTGACAGGAGAAACTTTTTTCCACCAATTTTTGTAGAATCAAAGTTCATCCATCAAGTGGGCAAACATAGATTATCGTAACAATCTCCATTCATTTGGTGATTAGACAGTATAAACACATTCTCCTCCTTGGGATACACGATTTTGCAGCTTTGATTTGGCAAGAGAAGCATTTCATTCTACCATTTTCCTTAGAAGCAATGTTTGGTTGTCAAATGTGACAAACTTCAATTCTTGTAATAATATCCATTATGTTGGTAAGCGGGCACTATAAACACATTCTCTGCATTGGGATGCACGATTCTGATGCTTTGATTTGATAGGAGAAGCTTTTCATTCCACCATTTTCCGTAGAGTCAAAGTTCATCCCTAAAATGGTACAATCTTTGATTCTTATAATAATCTCCATTCATTTAGTAATTGGGCACTATAAACACATTTAGCTTGCTGGGATACACGGTTTTGATGCTTTGATTTGGCAGGAGAAGTATTTTATTCCACCATTTTCCTCAGAATGAAAGTTTAGCTATCAAATGGGATAAATTTGGATTCTCGTAATAATCTCTATTCTTTTGTTGATTGGGCACTATAAACACATTCTCCTCATTGGGATACACGATTTTGGAGCTTTGATATGGCAAGAGAAGCTTTTGATTCCACCATTTTCCTTAGAATCAGAATTCGGTTGTCAAAAATGATAAACTTGAACTCTGGTAATAATATCAATTCTCTTAGGGATTTGGCACTATAGACACATTTTCCTCCGTAGGATACACGATTTTGGTACATTGATTTGGCAAGAGAAGGTTTTCATTCCACCATTTTCCTTAGAATCAAAGTCTAGTTGTCAAATAGGACAAGCTTGGATTCTAGTAATAATCTTTATTCTTTTGGTGAATGGGCATTATAAACACTATTTCCTCATAGGGATACAGGGTTTTGATGTTTTGATTTGGCAAAGGGTGTTTTTTGTTACTCCATTTTCTTCAGAATTAAAGTTCATCCATCAAATGGGACAAACATGGATTCTTGCAATAATCTCCATTCTTTTGGAGATTGGGCACTATAAACACTTTCTCCTCATTAGGTTGCATGGTTTTGATGCTTTGGTTTTGTAGGAAAAGTTTTTTTTCCCTTTTTTCCTTAAAATCAAAGTTCATCCATCAAATGGGACAAACTTAGATTTTTGTAACAATCTCCATTCTTTTGGAAAGTGGGCATTATAAACACGTTCTCCTCATTAGGTTGCATGGCTTTGATGCTTTGGTTTCGCAGGAAAATCTTTTTTTCATAATTTTCATTAGAATCATAGTTCATCCCTCAAATGGGATAGAGTTGGATTCTTGCAATAATCTCCCACGTTTTGGTGATTGGGACTATAAAAACATTCTCCTGATTGGGATACATGGTTTCGATGCTTTGATTTTGCAAGAGAAGCTTTTCATTCCATGCTTTTCCTTAAAATCAAAGTTCAAATTATCAAATGCGACAAACTTAGATTCTCATAATAATATCTATTCTTTTAGAGATTGGGTACTATAAACACATTCTCCTTCTTGGGATACCCGGTTTTGATACTTTGCTTTTGCAAGAAAAGCTTTTCTTTCCACCATTTTCCTTGGAATCAAAGTTTGTTCATCAAGTGGACAAACATAGATTATCATAATAATCTCTACTCATTTGGTGATTAGGCACTATAAACACATTTTTCTCATTGGGATACAAGGTTTTGGTGCTTTGATTTGGCAAGAGAAGTTTTCCATTCCACCATTTTCCTTAGAAAAGTTCGATCGTCAAATCTGACAAACCTAGATTCTCGTAATAGTACCATTCTTTTGGGGATTGGGCATTATAAAGACATTTTTCTCAACGGAATAAACGATTTTTGTGCTGTGGTTTGGCGAGAGAAGCTTTTCATTCCACCATTTTTGTTAGAATCAATATTCGGTTGTCAAATGGGACAAACTTGGATTCTAGTTAAAATCTCCATTCTTTTGGTGAATGGGCATTATAAACACTATTTCCTCATAAAGATACAAGGTTTTGATGCTTTAATTTGGCAAAGGGTATTTTTTGTTACTCCATTTTCTTTAGAGCTAAAGTTTGATCGTGAAATGGGACAAATATGGATTCTTGCAATAATCTCCATTCTTTTGGAGATTAGGCACTATAAACACGTTCTCATCATTAGGTTGCATGGCTTTGAAGCTTTAGTTTTGCAGGAAAAGTTTTTTTCCCCTATTTTTCTTAAAATCAAAGTTCGTCCATCAAATGGGACAAACTTAGATTATTATGATAGTCTCCATTCTTTTGGAGATTGGGCACTCTAAACACGTTGTCCTCATTACGTTGCATGGCTTTGATGCATTAGTTTTATCAAAAAAGCTTTTTTTCACCATTTTTTTTAGAATCAAAGTTCATCCCTCAAATGGGACAAACTTGGATTCTTGTAATAATCTCCATTTTTTTGGTGATTAGGCAATATAAACCCGTTGTCCTCATTGGGTTACATGGTTTTGATGTTTTGATTTGGGAAAAAAAGCTTTCCATTCCACCATTTTCCTTAGAATCAAAGTTGGTCCCTCGAATGCAACAAACTTGGATTCTCATAAGAATCTCAATTCTTTTGGTAGTTGGGCACTATAAACACATTCTCCTTATTGGTATACAAGGCTTTGATGCTTTGACTTAGTAAGAGAAGCTTTGTATTCCACCATTTTCTTTAGAATCAAAGTTCATCCATCTTGGGACAAACTTGGATTCTCGTAAAAATCTCCATTCTTTTAGTGATTGGGCACTATAAACATATTTTTCCCATTGGCATAAATGGTTTTGATGCTTTGACTTGGCAAGTAAAGCTTTTCATTTTAGCATTTTCTTTAGAATCAAAGTTTGTTCGTTGGACAAACTTGGATTCTCATAATAATCTCCACTCTTTTTGTCATTGGGCACTACAAACATGTTCTCCTCATTAGGTTGCATGGCTTTGATGTTTTGGTTTTGCAGGAAAAGCTTTTTTTTGCCATTTTGCTTAGAATCAAAGTTCCTCCCTCAAATAGGACAAACATAGATTCCCATAATAATATCCATTCTTTTGGTAATTGGGCACTATAAACAAATTCTCCTCTTTGGGATACACGATTTTGATGCTTTGGTTTTGAAGGAGTAGCTTTTCTTTTCACCATTTTTTTTAGAATCAAAGTTTATCCCTCAAATGGGCAAACATGGATCACTATAATAATCTCCATTCATTTGGTGATTAAGCACTATTAACTCATTCCCCTTATTGGGATACATGGTTTTGATGCTTTAGTTTTGAAAGAAAAGCTTTTCTTTCCACCACTTTCTTTAGAGTCCAAGTTCATCCCTCAAATGGGAGAAACATGGATTATCGTAATAGTCTCCATTCATTTGGTAATTGGGCACTATAAACACATTCTCCGTATTATGATACACGGTTCTGATGCTTTCATTTGGCAAGAGAAGCTTTTCATTCCACCATTTTCCTTAGAGTCCAATTCATCCATCAAATAGGACAACCTTGGACTCTTGTAATAATCTCCATTTTTTTTGTGAATGGGAACTATAAAACACATTTTCTTCATTTAGATACATGGTTTTAGAGCTTTGATTTGGCAAGAGAAGCTTTTCATTACATTATTTTCCTTAGAATCAAAGTTTAGATGACAAATAGGTTAAATTTGGATTCTTATAATAATCTCAACTCTTTTAGGGATTGGGCACTATAAACACATTCTCCTCATCGGGATACATGGTTTTAGTGCTTTGATTTGGCAAGAGAAGCTCTTCATTCCACCATTTTCTTTAGAATCAAAGTTCGATTGTTAAATGGGAGGAACTTGATTCTAATAATAATCTCTACTCTTTTGTTGAATAGGCATTATAAACACTATCCCCTCATAGGGATACAAGGTTTTGATGCTTTAATTTGGAAAGTGATTTTTTTTGTTACTCCATTTTCTTTAGAATTAAAGTTTATCCGTCAAATGGGACAAACATGGATTTTTGCAATAATCTCCATTCTTTTGGACAATGGGCAATATAAACCATATCTCTTCATAGGGATACAAGGTTTTGATGCTTTCATTTCACAAGGGATGTTTTTTGTTACTCCATTTTCTTTTGAATTAAAGTTTGTCAGTCAAATGGGACAAACATTGATTCTTGTAATAATCTCCATTCTTTTGGAGATCGGGCACTACAAACACGTTCTACTCATTAGGTTGCATGAATTTAATGCTTTGGTTTTGCAGGATTTTTTCCCTATTTTCCTTAGCATCAAATCTTGTTTGTCAAAAGGGACAAACTTAGATTCTTGTAATAATCTCCATTCTTTTGGAGATTGGGCACTATAAACACGTTCTCCTCATTAGGTTGCATGGCTTTGATGCTTTAGTTTTGCAGGAAAAGCTTTTTTTCACCATTTTTCTTAGAATCAAAGTTCATCCCTCAAATAGGACAAACTTGGATTCTTGTAATAGTCTCCATTCTTTTGTTAATTAAGCATGATAAACACGCTGTCTTCATCGAGTTACATGGTTCTAATGCTTTGATTTGGTAAGAGAAACTTTTCATTCCACTATTTTCCTTACAGTCAAAGTTTGTCCCTCAAATGGGACAAACTTGGATTCCCATAAGAATCTCAATTCTTTTAGTAGTTGGGCACTATAAACGCATTCTCCTCATTGGTATACATGGTTTTGATGCTTTGACTTGGTAAGAGAAGCTTTGTTTCCACCATTTCTTTAGAGCTAAAGTTTGTTCTTCAAATGGGACAAACATGGATTCTTGCAATAATCTCCATTTTTTTAGAGATTGGACAGTATAAACATGTTTTCCTCATTAGGTTGCATGGCTTTGAAGCTTTGGTTTTGCAAGATAAACTTTTTTCCCTATTTTTCTTAAAATCAAAGTTCATCCATCAAATGGGACAAACTTAGATTCTTATGATAATCTCCATTCTTTTGGAGATTGGGCACTATAAACACATTCTCCTTATTAGGTTGCATGGCTTTACTGCTTTGTTTTGCTGGAAAAGCTTTTTTTCACCATTTTCCTTAGAATCAAAGTTTATCCCTTGAATAGGACAAACTTGGATTCTTGTAATAATCTCCATTTTTTTGGTGATTAGGCAATATAAACACATTGTACTCATTGGGTTACATGGTTTTGATGCTTTGATTTGGCAAAAAAAGCTTTCCATTCCATCATTTTCCTTAGAATCAAAGTTGGTCCTTCAAATAGGACAAACTTGGATTCTTGTAAGAATCTCAAATTTTTTGGTGGTTAGGCACTATAAACACATTCTCCTCATTAGTATACATGGTTTTGATCCTTTGACTTGGTAAAAGTAGCTTTGTATTCCACCATTTTCTTTAGAATCAAAGTTCACCCATCTTGGGATAAACTTGGATTCTCGTAAAAATCTCCATTCCTTTGGTGATTGGGCACTATAAACATATTTTTTCCATTGGCATAAATGGTTTTGATGCTTTGACTTGGCAAGTAAAAGCTTTTTATTCTAGCATTTTCTTTAGAATCAAAGTTTGTCCGTCATGGGACAAACTTAGATTCTCGTAATAATCTCCACTCTTTTTGTCATTGGGCACTACAACATGTTCTCCTCATTAGGTTGCATGGCTTTGATGCTTTGGTTTTCTAGGAAAAGCTTTTTTTTTTTGCCATTTTCCTTAGAATCAAAGTTCCTCCCTCAAATGAGACAAACATAGATTCCTATAATAATACCCATTCTTTTGGTAATTAGGCACTATAAACACATTCTCTTCTTTGGGATACACGATTTTGATGCTGTGGTTTTGAAAAAGTAGCTTTTCCTTTTCACCATTTTTCTTAGAATCAAAGTTCATCCCTCAAATGGGCAAACATGGATCACCATAATAATCTCCATTCATGATTTTGGACCTTTGATTTGGCAAAAGATGATTTTTATTCCATCATTTTCGTTAGATTCAAAGTTCAGTTGTCAAATGGGATAAACTTGGATTCTAGTAATAATCTCCATTCATTTGGTGAATGGGCATTATAAGCACTATCTCCTCATAGGGAAACATGGTTCTGATTCTTTGGTTTGGCAAGAGAAGCTTCTCATTCCATAATTTTCCTTGGAGTTAAAGTTCACCCCTAAAATGGGGTAAACCTAGATTCTTGTAATAATCTCTATATTTTTGGTGATTGGGCACTATAAACACATTCTTCTCATTGGATACACAATTTTGATGCTTTCATTTGGCAAGAGAAGCTTTTCATTCCAATATTTTCCTTAGAATCAAAGTTAAGCTATTAAATGGGACAAACGTTGATTCTCTTAATAATCTCCATTCTTTTGGTGATTGGGCACTATTAACACATTCTCCTCATTGGGATACATGATTTTGGAGCTTTGATTTGGCAAGAGAAGCTTTTCATTCCACCATTTTCCTTAGAATTAAAGTTTGATTGTCAAATGTGACAAACTTGGATTCTTACAATAATATCAATTTTTTTGGGGATTGGGTGCTATAAACACATTATCTTCATTGGGATACATGGTTTTGGTGCTTTGATTTGGCAAGAGAAGTTTTTCATTCCACCATGTATAATCAAAGTTAAGTTGTCAAATTGGACCAACTTGGATTCCATTAATAATCTCCATTTTTTGGTGAATGGGCCTGATAAACACTGTTTCCTTGTAAGGATACAAGGTTTTAATGCTTTGATTTGGCAAGGGGTACTTTCTGTTACTCCATTTTCTTTAGAATTAAAGTTTGTTTGTCAAATAGGACAAACATGGATTCTTGCAATAATTTCTATTCTTTTGAAGATTGGGCACTATAAAGACGTTGTCCTCATTAGGTTGCATGGCTTTTATGCTTTGGTTTTGTAAGAAAAGCTTTTCCCCCCATTTTCCCTAAAATCAAAGTTCATCCATCAAATGGGACAAACTTCGGTTCTTGTAATAATCTCTATTCTTTTGGAGAATAGGCACTATGAACACATTCTTCTCATTAGGTTGCATGGCTTTGATGCTTTTATTTTGCAAGAAAAGCTTTCTTTTAGCATTTTCCTTAGAATTAAAGTTTGTCCCTCAATTGGAACAAACTTGGATTCTTGTAATAATCCTCATTCTTTTGGTGATTGGTAACTATAAACATATTCTCCTCATTGAGATACACGGTTTTGATGCTTTGATTTGGCAGGAGAAGCTTTTCATTCTACCATTTTCCTTAGAATCAAAGTTTAACTATCAAATAGGACAAATTTGGATTCTTGTAATAATCTTCATTCATTTGGTGATTGGGCACTATAAACAAATTATCCTCATTGGGTTACATGGTTTTGATGCTTTGATTTGGCAAGAGAAGCTTTCCATTCCACTATTTTCCTTAGAATCAAAGTTCATCCCTCAAATATGACAAACTTCGACTCTCGTAATAATCTCCATTCCTTTGGTTGTTGGGCACTATAAACACATTCTTCTTAGTGGTTTTCATGGTTTTGATACTTTGACTTGGCAAGAGAAGCTTTGTATTCCACCATTTTCTTTAGACTCAAAGTTTATCCGTCTAAGGACAAACTTGGATTCTCGTAAAAATTTGTATTCTTTTAGTGATTGGGCACAATAAACACATTGTCTCATTGCTGTAAATGGTTTTGATGCTTTAACTTGGCAAGAGAAGCTTTTCATTCCAACATTTTCTTTAGAATCAAAGTTCATCCGTCATGGGTCAAACATGGATTCTAGTAATAATCTCTATTCTTTTTGTGATTGGGCACTATAAACATGTTCTCCTCATTAGGTTACATGGCCTTGCTGCTTGGTTTTGCAGGAAAAGCTTTTTTTTTGCCATTTTCCTTAGAATCAAATTTCATCCCTTAAATGGTACAAATTTAGATTCCCTAATAATCTCCATTCTTTTGGTGATTGGGCACTATAAACACATTCTCATCCATCGGATACACAGTTTTGATGCTTTGGTTTTGAAGGAAAATCACCATTTTTCTTGAAATCAAAGTTCATCCCTCAAATGGGACAAACTTAGATTATCGTAAAAATCTCCATTCATTTGGTGAATGGACACTATTAACTCATTCTCCTTGTTGTGATACGTGGTTTTTATTCATTAGTTTTAAAAGAAAAGCTTTTCTTTCCACCATTTTCCTTAGAATCAATGTTTTTACTATAAATGGGACAAACTTGGATTATCGTAATAGTCTCCATTCATTTTCGGATTGGGCACTATAAACACATTTTCCTCATTGGAATACATGTACTGATAATGTGATTCAGCAAGAGAAGCTTTTTATTCTACCATTTTTTTAGAATCAAAGTTCGTCCCTCAAATGGGACAAACTTGGATTATCGTAAAATTCTCCATTCATTTGGTGAATAGGCACTATTAACTCATTCCCCTTATTGAGATACATTTTTTTGATGCTTTGGTTTTCAAAGAAAAGCTTTTCTTTCCACCATTTTCCTTAAAATCAATGTTCATCCCTCAAATGAGACAAACTTGGATTATCGTAATAGTTTTTATTCATTTAGGGATTGGGCACTATAAACACATTCTCCTCATTGGGATACACAGTTCTGATGCTGTGATTCAGCAAGAGAAGCTTTTTGTTCTGCCATTTTCCTTGGAATCAAAGTTCAGTTGTCAAATAGGATAAACTTGGATTCTCGTAATAATTGCCACTCTTTTAGCGAATGGGCATTATGAAAACATTCTCCTTATTGGGATACACGATTTTGATGCCTTGATTTGGCAAGAGAAGCTTTCCATTCCACATTTTCTTTAGAATCAAAGTTCATCCTTAAAATAGGACAAAGTTGGATTCTCGTAATAATCTCCATTCCTTTGGTGGTTGGACACTATAAACACATTCTCCTTATTGGTATTCATGGTTTTGATGCTTTGACTTGGCAAGAAAAGCTTTGTATCCACCATTTTCTTTAGACTCAAAGTTCATCCATCTAAGGACAAACTTGGATTCTCGTAAAAATCTCTATTCTTTTGGTGATTAGGCACTATAAACACATTCTTTTCATTAGTGTAAATGGTTTTGATGCTTTGACTTGGCAAGCGAAGCTTTTCATTCCAACATTTTCTTTAGAATCAAAGTTCATTCGTCATGGGTCAAACATAGATTCTCTTAATAATCTTCATTCTTTTTGTGATTGGGCACTAGAAACATGTTCTCCTCATTAGGTTGCATGTCCTTGCTGCTTTGGTTTTGCAGGAAATGTTTTTTTTGCCATTTTCCTTAGAATCAAATTTCATCTCTTAAATGGTACAAACCTAGATTCTCATAATAATCTCTATTCTTTTGGTGATTGGGCACTAAAAACACATTCTCTTTCATCAGATACATGGTTTTGATGGTTTGGTTTTGAAGGAAAAGCACCTTGTTTCTTAGAATCAAAGTTTGTCCCTTAAATGGGATAAACATGGACTATTGTAAAAATCTCCATTCATTTGGTGAATGGGCACTATTAACTCATTCTCCTCATTGGGATACACGGTTTTGATTCTTTGGTTTTAAAAGAAAAGCTTTTCTTTCCACCATTTTCCTTAGAATCCATGTTTGTCCTTCAAACAGAACAAACTTGGATTATCCTAACAGTCTCCATTCATTTTGGGATTGGGCACTATAAACACATTCTACTTATTAGGATATACAATTATGATCTGTGATTTGGCAAGAGAAGCTTTTTATTCCACCATTTTGTTTAGAGTTAAAGTTCGGTTGTCAAATGGGGCAGACTTAGATTCTTGTAATAATCACTTTCTTTTAGTGAATAGGCACTATGAAAACATTCTCCTCATTGGGATAGAGGGGTTTTGATGCTTTGATTTAGCAAGAGAAACTTTTCATTCCACCATTTTTCATTAGTGCCAATGTTCATCCCTCAAATGTGACAAACTTGTATTCTCGTGATAATCTTCATTATTTTGGTGATTGGGCACTATAAACATATTCTCCTTATTGGGATATATGATTTTGATGCTTTGATTTGGCAAAAGAAGCTTTTCATTCCAGCATTTTCCTTAGAATCAAAGTTTGATTGTCAAATGGGACAAACTTGGGTTCTTGTAATAATCTCCATTCTTTTGGTGAATGGGCACTCTAAACACATTGTCTTCCTTCGTATACATGGTTTTAATGCTTTGGTTTTGAAAAAAAGCTTTCATTTCCACCATTTTTCTTAGAATTAATGTTCATCCCTCAAATGGGATAAACTTGGATTATTATAGTAGTCTTCATTCATTTGGGGATTAGGCACTATAAACACATTCTCCCCATTGGGATACATAGTTCTGATGTTGTGATTTGGCAAGAGAAGCTTTTTATTCTACCATTTTCCTTAGAATCAAAGTTCGATTGTCAAATGGGACAAACATGGATTCTTGTAATAATCACCACTCTTTTAGTGAATGACACTATAAAAACATTCTCCTCATTAAGATACACAGTTTTGATGCTTTGATTTGGCAAAAGAAGCTTTCCATTCCATATTTGCTTTAGAATCAAAGTTCATCCCTAAAATAAGACAAACTTGGATTCTCGTAATAATCTTCATTCCTTTTGTGGTTGGGCACTATAAACATGTTTTCCTTATTGGTATTCATGGTTTTAATGCTTTGACCTGGCAAGAAAAGCTTTGTATTCTACCATTTTCTTTAAAGTCAAAGTTCATCTGTCTAGGGATAAACATGGATTCTCGTAAAAATCTCCATTCTTTTGGTGATTGGGCACTATAAATACATTCTCTTCATTGGTATAAATGGTTTTGATGCTTTGACTTGGCAAGAGAAGCTTTTCATTCCAATATTCTCTTTAGAATCAAAGTTCATCTGTCATAGGTCAAACTTGGATTCTCATAACAATGTCCACTTTTTCTGTGATTGGCCACTATACACTTGTTCTCTTCATTAGGTTGCATGGCTTTTATGCTGTCGCTTTGTAGGAAAATCTTTTTTTTTTGCTATTTTCTTTAGAATCAAAGTTCATCCCTTAAATGGGACAAACTTAGATTCTCGTAATAATCTCCATTCTTTTGGTGATTGGGCACTATAAACACATTCTCCTCATTCGGATACACGATCTTGATGCTTTGATTTTGGAGGAAAAACTTTTATTTTCACCATTTTTCTTAGAATCAAAGTTCATCCATCAAATAGGACAAACTTAGATTATTGTAAAAATCTCCATTAGTTTGGTGATTAGGCACTATTAACTTATTCTCCTCATTGGGATACACGATTTTGATGTTTGGTTTTGAAAGAAAAGCTTTTCTTTCCACCATTTTCTTTAGAATCAAAGTTCGTACCTCAAAAGGGACAAACTTGGGTTATCGAATAGTCTCTATTCATTTTGTGATTTGGTACTGTAAACACATTCTCTTCATTGGGATACATGGTTTTGATGCTATGAATTGGCAAGAGAAGCTTTTTAATCCACCATATTCTTTAGAATTAAAGTTCAGTTGTCATATTGGACAAACATAGATTCTCGTAATAATCTCCATTTTTTTGGTGAATAGGCACTATGAAAACATTCTCTTCATTGGGATATGCAGTTTTGATGCTTTGATTTTGTAGTAGAAGCTTTTCATTCCACCACTTTCCTTAGAATTAATGTTTAGTTGTTAAATGGGACAATTTGGATTCTCAAAGTAATCTCCATTCTTTTGGTGAATGGCACTATAAACACATTTTCCTTATTGGGATGCATGCTTCTGATGCTTTGATTTGGCAAGAGAAGCTTTTCATTACGCCATTTTCTTTAGAGCCAAAGTTCAAATAGGACAAACTTGGATTCTTGTAATGAACTCCATTCCTTTTGTGATTGTGCACTATAAACACATTTTCTTCTTTGGGATACATGGTTTTGATGCTTTGATTTAGCAGGAAAAGCTTTCCATTCCACCATTTTCCTTAGAATCAAAGTTCAGTTGTCAAATAGGACAAACATGGATTCTCATACTAATCTCCATTCTTTTGGTGATTGTGCACTATAAACACATTCTCTTCATTGGGATACATGATTTTAATGCTTGGATTTGGCAGGAGAAGCTTTTTATTCCACTATTTTCTTTAGAATCAAAGTTCAGCTCTCAAATGAGACAAATTTGGATTCTCATAAGAATCTCTATTCTTTTGGTCATTGGGCATTATAACAGCATTCTCCTCATTGGGATACATGGTTTTTGAGCTTTCATTTGCGAAGAGAAGCTTTTCATTCCACCATTTTCCTTAGAATCAAAGTTTGATTATTAAAGGTGACAAACAAGGATTCACATAATAATATCCATTCTTTTAGGAATTGGGTGCTACAAACACATTTTCCTCATTGGGATACACTATTTTCGTGCTTTGATTTGGCTAGAAAAGCTTTTTATTCCACCACTTTCCAAACATGGATTCTCGAAATAATCTTTATTCTTTTAGTGATTGGGCACCATAAACAGATTCTCCTCATTGGGATACATGGTTTTGATGCTTTGATTTGGTAGAAGAAGCTTTTTATTCCATAATTTTCCTTAGAATCAATGTTCAACTGTTAAATGGGAGAAATTTGGATTCTCATAATAATTTTCATTCTTTTGGTGATTGGGCACTATAAACACATTTTCTTTATTGGTGTACACGGTTTTGGAGCCTTGATTTGGCAAGAGGAGCTTTTCTTTCCACCATTTTCCTTAGAATCAAAGTTCGTCCGTCAAAGAGGACAAACATGGATTATCATAATAATCTCCATTCATTTGTTGATTGCACTATAAACACATTCTCCTCCTTTGGATACACGATTTTGGAGCTTTGATTTGGCTAGAGAAGCTTTTCACTCCACCATTTTCCTTGGAGTCAAAGTTTGGTTGTCAAATGCGACAAACTTGGATTCTCGTAATAATATCAATTTTTTTGGGGGTCGAGCATTATAAAAACATTCTCCTCATTGGGATACACGATTTTGCTGCTTTAATTTGGTAAGAAAAGCTTTTCATTCCACCATTTTCCTTAGAATCAAAGTTCAGTTGTCAAATAGGACAAACTTGGATCTAGTAATAATCTCCATTCTTTTGGTGAATGGGCATTATAAGCACTATCTCCTCATAGGGATACCAAGTTTTGGTGCTTTGTATTGGCAAAGATGCTTTCGTTAGTCCATTTTCTTTAGAATTAAAGTTCATCTATTAAATAGGACAAACATGGATTCTTCCAATAATCTACATTCTCTTGGAGATTAGGCACTATAAACATGTTCTCCTTATTAAGTTGCATGGCTTTGATGCTTTGGTTTTGGAGGAAAAGCTTTTTTTTGCACTATTTTCCTTAGAATTAAAGTTTGCCCCTCAAATGGGACAAACTTGGATTCTTGCAATAATCTTCATTCTTTTGGTTATTGGGAACTATAAACACATTCTCCTTATTGGGATACACGGTTTTGATGCTTTGATTTGGTAGGAGTAGCTTGTCATTGCACCATTTTCCTTAGAATCAAAGTTTAGCTGTCAAATAGGACAAATTTGGATTCTCGTAATAATCTTTATTCCTTTCATGGTTAAGCTTTTCATTCCACATGCTCCTTATGGTATTCATGGTTTTGATGCTTTGACTTGGCAAGTGAAGCTTTGTATTCCACCTTTTTCTTTAGAATCAAAGTTCATTCATCTAGGGACAAACTTAGATTCTCGTAAAAATCTCTATTTTTTTTTGGTGATTGGGCACTACAAACATAGTCTTCTCATTGGTGTAAATGCTTTTAATGCTTTGACTCGGCAAGAGAAGCTTTTCATTCCAACATTTTCTTCAGAATCAAAGTTCTTTCATCATGGGTCAAACTTGGATTCTCGTAATAATCTCTATTCTTTTTGTGATTAGGCACTGTAAACATGTTCTCCTTTTTAGCTTGCATGGCTTTGATGCGTTGGTTTTGCAGGAAAAGCTTTTTTTGCCATTTTCCTTAGAATCAAAGTTCATCCCGTAAACGGGAGAAACTTGGATTCTCGTAACAATTTCCATTTTTTTGGTGATTGGGCACTATAAACACATTCTCCTCATTCAGATCCATGGTTTTGATGCCTTACTTTTGAAGGAAAAGCTTTTCTTTTCACCATTTTTCTTAGTATCAAAGTTCATCCCTTAAATGGGACAAACATGAATTATCATAAAAATCTCCGTTCATTTGGTGATTGGGCACTATTAACTCATTCTCCTCATTAGGATACACAATTTTTATGCTTTGGTTTTGAAAGAAAAGCTTTTTTTCCACCATTTTCCTTAGAATCAAAATTTATCCCTCAAATGGGACAAACTTAGATTATTATAATAGTCTGCATTCATTTGATGATTGGGCACTATAAACACATTCTCTTCGTTAGGATACACAGTTCTGATGCTGTGATTTGGTAAGAGAAGCTTTTTATTCCACCATTTTCCTTCGAATCAAAGTTTAGTTGTTAAATGGGACAAACTTAGATTCTCATAATAATCTGTATTCTTTTAGTGAATGGGCACTATGAAAACATTCTTCTCATTGGGACACACAGTTTTAATGCTTTGATTTTGCAAGAGAAGCTTTTCATTCCACCATTTTCCTTAGAGTCAAAGTTTGTCCCTCAAATAGGATAAACTTGTATTCTCGTAATAATCTCCATTCTTTTGGTGATTGGGCACTATAAACACACTCGCCTCATTGGGATACATGGTTTTGATGTTTTAATTTGGCAAGAGAAGCTTTTCATTCCACCATTTCCTTAGAATCAAAGTTCGGTTGTTAAATGGGATAAACTTGGATTCTCGTAATAATCTTCATTTTTTGGTGATTGAACACTATAAACACATTCTCCTCATTAGGATACACAGTTTTGATACTTTGCTTTTGCAAGAAAAGCTTTTCTTTCCAGCAATTTCCTTAGAATCAAAGTTCATCTCTTAAATGGGATAAACATGGATTATCGTAATAATATCTATTCATTTGGTGATTAGGCACTATAAACACTTTCTCCTCAGTGGGATGCATGGTTTTAGAGCTTTGATTTGCCAAGAGAAGCTTTTCATTCCACCATGTTCATTAGAATCAAAGTTCGATTGTCAAGTGGGACGAACTGGGATTCTCATAATAATATCCACTCTTTTAGGGGTTGGGCACTATAAATATATTCTCCTCGTTAGGATACACAGTTCTGATGCTGTGATTTGGCAAGAGGCGCTTTTTATTCCACCATTTTCCTTTGAATCAAAGTTTGGTTGTCAAATTTGACAAACTTGGGTTCTCGTAATAATCTCTGTTCTTTTAGTGAATGGGCACTATGAAAACATTTTCCTCATTGGGACACACGATTTTGATGCTTTGTTTTGGTAAGAGAAACTTTTCATTCCACCATTTTCTTTAGAGTCAAAGTTCATCCCTCAAATAGGGCAAACTTGTATTCTTGTAATAATCTCTATTCTTTTGGTGATTGGGCACTATAAACACATTCTTTTCATTGGGATACACGGTTTTGATGTTTTGATTTGGCAAGAGAAGCTTTTCGTTCCACCATTTTCCTTAGAATCAAAGTTCAATTGTCAAATAGGACAGACTTGGATTCTCGTAACAATCTCCATTTTTTTGGTGAATGGGCACTATGAACACATTTTTCCCATTAGGATACAGGGATTTTATTCTTTGATTTGGCAAGAGAACCTTTTCATTCCACCATTTTCTAGAGACAAAGTTCATCCCTCAAATGGGATAAACTTGGATTCTCATAATAATCTCCATTCTTTTGGTGATTGGGCACTATAAACACATTATCCTCATTAGGATACATGATTTTAATGCTTGATTTAGTAGGAGAAGCTTTTCATTTCACCATTTTCCTTAGAATCAAAGTTCAGCTGTCAAATGGGACAAATTTGGATTCTCATAATAATCTCTATTCTTTTGGTGATTAAGCACTATAAACACATTCTCTTCATTGGGATACACAGTTTTGGTGCTTTGATTTGGCAAGAAAAGCTTTTCATTCCACCACTTTCCTTAGAATCAAAGTTTGATTGTCAAATGCCATAGCTTGGATTCTCATAATAATATCCCTTCTTTTGGGGATTGGGAGCTATAAACATATTCTCCTCTTTAGGATACACGATTTTGGAGCTTTCATTTGGCAAGAGAAGCTTTTCATTCCACCATTTTCCTTAGAATCAAAGTTTGATTGTGAAATGTGACTAACTTGGATTCTCGTAATAATACCTATTCTTTTGGGGATTGGGCACTATAAACATATTCTCCTCATTGGGATACATGATTTTGGTGCTTTGAGTTAGCAAGAAAATCTTTTCATTCCACCACTTTCCTTAGAATCAAAGTTCGGTTGTCAAATGGGACAAACTTGGATTCTAGCAATAATCTCCATTTTCTTTGTGAATGGGCTTTATAAACACTATCTCCTCATAGGGATACAAGGTTTTGATGCTTTGAATTTGCAATTGGTGTTTTTCATTACTCCATTTTCTTTAGAATTAAAGTTCATCCGTCACATGGGATAAACATGGATTCTTAC
>JBBYHL010434529.1:2944-18893 GCA_038381835.1 Adansonia madagascariensis
TTAAATAAATTTAAATTTAAATATTCAAAAATTACAAAAATTAGAGAGGCTATAATCCTAGAACCTCGTTGGCTTTTTTTTCTTTTTTCAGCATACAAGCAATTGTGACACCGAGAGTCCGACACCCACATTTATCTTGTAAACCGATGTCTTTTCAATAGACTATTTATTTGTTTTTGCTAATCATATTTTCCTCCCTTTGAGATTTCTACTTTATGCCAAAAGTGATTTTACTTGGCATTTTGCTTCTTTCCTGTACTTGACACTAAACTAGATAATTAGCTGTGTCCGAGTGACCAAGAATTCACCGAGTTTGTAGGCAGTGCCTGAATATTATATTTTTACTGATATGTTTTGATAATATTAATTAAATTATTAATATAAAAATAATTTTTAATATTTTAAGTAAAATATTATGCAAGAAAGGGAGTATTGTACTCGTGATTGGCTTAGGCCTAGTTTAGCCTATTGCGGTGCGAAAAATTTAGTTTGAAAAAAAGTGTTTTTAAAAAGTAATGTGAAAAGATACGGCTTGAGAATTTTAAGTGCTTAGATTGCTGTGAAAAAATGCGGTGAGAAGATAAAATATCTAAAAAGCAAATGATGTTAAAATGTTGAATAAATAATTTTCTTTTATGTTTATTTATAAACGAAATATATAAATTATTATTATATTTAGTTTATATATTTAATTTTGTTAAACTAAATATAATAAAAAAATTTAATCAACAAATTTAATTTTTAATAAAAATAAAAATTAATTTCAACTAATAAATAATTATTTTCCTCATTATATTTTTATTTTAAATGTAATTTCTTAACCAAAGACCATATAAATTTATATATCTAGTACAAAATATAACATTAAAATAATATTATTCGTTTCAAAATGATAATAATTTAATTTAACATAAAAGAATAGAGGCATTTGGTTTTTTTCTCATGGGAACTTTAGCTTTTCACCGCAAAAGCGTCACTTAAGTGGCTTTTGTTGTTGACTCAAAAGCTAAGGTGAAAAAATCCTTTTATCTCAAACCATATCTTGTTTAGCTTTGTGTTGCATTGAAAAACCATGTTATGGAAATGCAACATATGCAAAACGAGACCTCATTCTACTTCAGATCCATGAAAATCTCTAAATTATAATTAGTAATTAAACACTAATTAATATATAATATTATTTTGGTACATAGACAAATATAATAAATCAATGGTGTTACATGAAAATTTAGTAAGAAATGGAAGTTAACGTTATTAATTTAAAATGTGCAATACTAATTATGTATTAGCATGTTATATCATGAAAAAACAAAAAGGATTATATGAAATAGTTATGTAATATCAATGTGTATCTCTTCTATTTAAATTATATCACATAATCAAATTCCTGAAAAAAGTTAGCCGTTTTTCATAAGAATCATCACTTTTTGATAAATTCGGGATGTGGGAGGAAATGTTTGAAATTAAACCTAAGTACATGTCAATTCTAATGCACTTCTAGTCATTAGGCAAAGAGATTACTGGCTTATTATTATAAGAATCATTAATGAATTGTTGAAATAAATATTTATTATTTAATTATTACAAGTAATCTATAATTTCATTAAAGTACTCTTTAATTGAGTTTTGGTGTCACAACAAGTGACACCAGCTAAGCCTAATAGATTACTAAATCCCAAAATTAAATGATAACAAAAAGATAAATAAGAGTTACAGCTTGTCATTTAAAAATTATATCAATTACCCACTATACCTTTTAAACATTAATATTTAAAAATTTTAAAAAAAATAACTACCCATTATACCATAAATAAACTACTACGTAACTTAAATCTTCAAATTAAAAGAAAAAATAAATAAAACCTCACCTACATCGTGGGTGCAATAACAAAAAGATAAATAAGAGTTACAGCTTATCATTTAAAAATTATATCAATTACCCACTATACCTTTTAAAAATTAATATTTGAAAATTTTTTTTAAAAAATAAGTACCCATTATACCATAAATAAACTACCTACGTAACTTAAATCTTTAAATTAAAAGAAAAAATAAATAAAACCTCACCTACATCGTGGGTGCAACAAATTTTGGTGTGTAATATATGGCTAATTTTTCTCAAAAATCTAATTATATGGCATAATTTAAATGGAAGAGATATATGTCGACGCAGTATAACCATTTCATTTAATTCTTTCTTATGAAATATGCATTGATATAACTAACCCCATTTAAAACTTAAAATTGCTTTGTTTAGCCCGATCAATTTTTTCCTTTTTATTTCATTAATTTCTATTATCACATTTAGTATTACATTTTATGATTTTATTTCTAATCTTATGTTTAATTATTTTAGCATGGTTTTATTTCTTTTTCCTCGAGTAATTAGTTGATACATTTCCTTTATGATATTTTGTCATGTACAGCAACTACTAAACTACACATTAACTATTAGAATATGAGACCTCAACAGTAAAAAACTACCCAATATGCAATAAATAAACTACCTACGTAATTTAAATCTTCAAATTAAAAGAAAAAAAATAAATAAAGCCTTACCTCCATTGTGGGTGCAATAAATTCTGGCGTGCAATATATGGCTGGTTTTCTCAAAAATCTAATTACTTGACATAATTTGAATAGAAGAAATATATGTCGACGTGATGTAACTATTTCATTTAATTCTTTCCTATGAAAAAAGCATTGATATAAGTAAACACATTTAAAGATAAAAATTGCTTTCTTTAGCATTATCATTTCTTTTCCTTTTTATTTCTTTAATTTCTATTATCACATTTAATATTATATTTTATTATTTTATTTCTAATCTTACGTTTAATCATTTTATCATGGTTTTCTTTATTTTTCCTTGAGTAATTAGTTGATACATTTCCTTTATGATATTTTGTCATGTACAGCAACCACTAAACTGCACATTAACTATTAGAATATGAGACCTCAACTGTAAAAAACTACCCAATATACAATAAATAAACTACCTACGTAATTTAAATCTTCAAGTTAAAAGAAAAAAAAAAGCCTCACCTTCATCGTGGGTGCAATAAATTTTGGCGTGTAATATATGGCTGGTTTTTCTCAAAAATCTAATTACGTGACGTAATTTGAATAGAAAAGATATATGTCTACGTGATGTAACTATTTCATTTAATTCTTTCCTATGAAAAAAGCATTGATATAACTAAACCCATTTAAAAATTAAAATTGCTTACTTTAGCATTATCATTTCTTTTCCTTTTTATTTATTTAATTTCTATTGTCACATTTAATATTATATTTTATTATTCTATTTCTAATCTTATGTTTAATCATTTTATCATGGTTTTATTTCTTTTTCCTTGAGTAATTAGTTGGTGCTTTTCCTTTATGATATTTTGTCATGTACAGCAACTACTAAACTGCACATTAACTATTAGAATATGAGACCTCAGCAGTAGAAAACTACCCAATATGCAATAAACAAACTACCTACGTAATTTAAATTTAAAAGAAAAAAAATAAATAAAGCCTCACCTCCATCGTGGGTGCAATAAATTTTGGTGTGTAATATATGGCTGGTTTTTCTTAAAAATCTAATTAGGTGACGTAATTTGAATAGAAAAGATATATGTCGACGTGATATAACTATTTCATTTAATTCTTTCCTATGAAAAAAGCATTGATATAACTAAACCCATTTAAAAATTAAAATTGCTTTCTTTAGCATTATCATTTCTTTTCCTTTTTATTTCTTTAATTTCTATTATCACATTTAATATTATATTTTATTATTTTATTTCTAATCTTATGTTTAATCATTTTTAGCATGGTTTATTTCTTTTTCCTAGAGTAATTAGTTGATACATTTCCTTTATGATATTTTGTTATGCATGGTAACTCCTAAATTGCACAGTAACTATTAGAATATGAGACCTTAACCGTGAGATCTTGATTTCAAGTTAAAGAATGCGCAATACAGTTTTTTTTTTTTGGTACATTAGAAAGAAGGCAAAAAAAATTACAAAAGGATAGGATTATTTCCTAAAGAATAACACCTTCATAGCATTGACTAGAAGACATATCTGCAGGCCGGCGTTGGATTTTGCCAAAGCCTAAATTCATCATTGTTATCATAGGCTATATTTCTGCAACATGGGCATTTAGATATAATCCAACGGGCATTTGGATGCCAAGCAATTTTCAACTTTTGCAGGCTTTCTTCAAAAGCATTTACATCTCCTGCCATGGATATTTAGATGCCACATTGTTTTTAATTAAGAACAACATCTCCGGCACACCTAGTTGGTTCATGCATAGAGTGATCAAATGCATGGACATGAGCATCAAGATTCCACCCTCATTTTTGTTCCTATGTTAAATTTCTTCATCGACATTCAGATACCCTGATGAATCATTAGATCCACCTTGTTCTTCAATGAAGAAAACATTCTTAGATAAGACATTTAATTGCTTCCTCTAAAGTGTGGGAAAAACAAGAGTTAAGTATATTTGAAAATTGTAGAAATCTGATTTTATTTAATGACAAAAGCATTAATTTATACAGCAAATTTTGAAACTGAAATGCAAAAAAATCTACTACATACTATCATAATCTTAACTGAAATTTTATTTGCCTAAAGAATAGCACAAAATAAAATAGATTTTCAAAAGTTTATTGATAGTTTCAAAAGTCATAACTGTCAACACTCCTTCTTGGCTTTGAAGCTGCATACACAGAGCTTCTACCTCAAGAATTCATATATGATTTTAGATAATGCCTTTGTTAGAATGTCAGCCCATTGATTTTCTATTCTGTAGTGGATCAGATGCATTTCTCTTTCTTTTTGGATATCTTTTAAAAAATAAAATTTTATTTTGAAGTGCTTTGTTCTGCCATGGAACACTGGATTATTGGCTATTGAAATTGCAGCTTGGTTGTCCACAAATATCTGTGTGCTTTTTTTCTACTTCATATGCAAGAATGACAGTAGTTTTCTGATCCAGACCGCTTGATTCATGGTAGCAGCAGCTGCCATATATTCTGCTTCTGCTGTGGACTATGCTGTGATTTCTTGTTTTTTCGAACACCAAGAAAAATTTCTAGAACCAAAGGTAAAATAGGAACCTGAGGTGCTTCGCATGTCATCTACACATCCAACCCAATCACTATCCGAATAACCATGGAAACTAAAACTTTCAACTTGACTGAACCTTATTCCATAATTAATTGTACCTTTAACATATCTAAGAATTCTTTTTGCTGCTTGTAAATGAATTTTACTAGCACAGTGCATGTACCTTGATAGCAAACTCACTGCGTACATGATATCTAGCCTGGTTGCAGACAAGTACATCAAACAGCCTATTAAGCTCCTGTACAAGCTTTCATCAATCTTTTCAACTCTATCTTCTTTGCAGAACTTCTCTTTTTGGTTCATTGGAGTTGCAGCTGGCTTGCACTCTTCCATATTAAATTTTTTGAGGACTTCTTTTGCATATTTTTGTTGGCACAAAAAAGTTTTATTTTGCTTTTGTTGTACCTGCATCTCAAGGAAGAATGTCATCTTGCCAAGATCTGTCATCTCAAAAACATCTCTTATGTCTTCTTTAAACTTGTCAATCAGCTCTTTTCTATTTCCTGTCACAAGCAAGTCATCAACATAAAGAGACACCATAAGTATTTCATCATCAACCTTCTTAACTTATAAAGTAAAATCACTTAGACATTTTTCAAAGCCTAAGTTCACCAAGTGTGCATCAATTCTGTTGTACCAAGACCTTGGCGCCTGTTTTAATCCAT
This sequence comes from Adansonia madagascariensis, assembly GCA_038381835.1. Classification (NCBI taxonomy): domain Eukaryota; kingdom Viridiplantae; phylum Streptophyta; class Magnoliopsida; order Malvales; family Malvaceae; genus Adansonia; species Adansonia madagascariensis. The sequence continues at coordinate 8,742 of JBBYHL010434529.1, forward strand.
AAAGGGCCTTTTTTAATCGATATACCTTCTCTTCTTGTCCTTGAACAACAAAAACTTATGGTTGCTCCATAAATATTTCTTCTTCTAAGCACCTATTTAAGAATGCTGACTTAACATCCATTTGGTGTACAACCCATCCATTTTGTGCAGCAAGAACCAGCAACATTCTTATGGTATCCAACCTGGCGACGAGTAAACATTTCAGAAAAATCTACCCCAAACATTTGAGCATATCCCTTGACAATGAGCCTTGCCTTATACTTGTTTATAGAACCATCAGGATTGAGCTTGGATCTATAAACCCATTTCACTCCTATAGCTTTCTTGTCATTTGGTTTGTTCACCAGTTCCCATGTTTAGTTTTTTTTCAATCATGTTGAGCTCCTCCTTCATTACAACTACCCATTTTTGATCAGTTATAGCTTTCTCATATCCCGCAAGCTCCATTACAGCTACATTATATCTTTGATATATATCTAAAAGTGATTGAGTACCTCTAACAGGTTCATCATCTACATCATCATTCTCCTTATGAAACTTAATCTTATTGTCATACTCCCAGCTCCAGCTATATGACTTATGGAATTGGACATCTCTACTAATAATTACTTTATTGCTTTCTGATAAGTAAATTCTGTAGGCTTTTGAGCTTGAGCTGTATCCTATAAAAATTCCATGTTCTGCTTTCTTGTCCAATTTATCTCTCTTAACCTAATGAATGTAAGAGAAACACAAGCAACCAAATGTTTTCAGATCAACAAAATCTGGTTTGTAACCATACCATGCTTCAAAAGGAGTCTTTTTCTATAATGCTTTTGTTGGGAGCCTGTTTAGTAGATAAATAGCTGTGTTTGTAGCCTCTGCCCAAAATTTCTTTGGTAGCCCTTTGCCATGAAGTAAGCACCTTGTCATCTCCATAATTGTCCTATTTTTTCTCTCCATAACACCGTTTTGCTACGGTGTGTAAGGTGTTGTTAGCTGATGTTCTATGCCTGCATCTTGACAAAATTTGTAAAATTTTTCAGAAGTGTATTTAGCCCAATTATCAGATCTACTCACCTTCATCTTGCATCCACTTTAAGTTTCTACAAAAGCTTTAAACTTTCAAAAAATGTCAGCTACCTCAAACTTAAGCTTCATAAAATAAATCCAGCAAATTCTTGTGTGATCATCAATGAAAGCAATATAATACTTACTACCATTGAATGATGATGTTCTCATAGGTCCTCCTATGTCTGTATGCATTAATTGTAGCTTTTGAACAGCCCTCCAAGCCTTATTTTATGGAAAAGGAAGCCTTGTTTGCTTCCCATATTGACAAGCTGCACATGTAAGAAGCTCCTTCTTTAATTAAGGTAAACCTTCCACAAGATCATTTTTCTTCATAAAAATTATAGCTGCATGATGGTAATGCCCTAATCTCTTATGCCAAAGCATTTCATTGTTGTCTTCTTTATGTACAATAGCTTGCTCTTCTTGTATTAAATCTAGGGCAAAGGTTTTGTCATTCATTTAAACCTTGAACACATCTCTACTTTCTGCATCTTTAATTATGCAGCTTTTATCTTTAAACAACACCTTGTACCCTTTTTCCACCAACTGAGCAACACTCAAAAGGTTTTGATTAATTTTTGGAATGTACAAAACATCAAAAATTAATTTTAAACCTGTGTGTCCTTCGATTGCCATTATTCTTTTCCTTTTCAGAGCAATGCTCCATTTCTAATTCTGACTCTGAAGATAGCAGTATTGTCAAGCTTTCAAAAGAGTTCTCGATTATAAGTCATGTGGTTCATACAACCACTATTTATAAGCCAGTTATCGGTTGTGCTTCTAGTGGAGAAGCATGATACCATAAACATCTACTCCTCTTCATGTTGATTCTAAACAGTCTTGGCTTCTCCATGTTGCTGTTAAGACTTGCATATTTTTTCCATATGTCCTAACTGACCACACTTGTTACATTTTGCATTTGGCCTCCACCAACACTTTGTTTATGGATGATTGGTTTTTTTGCAGTAAGGACAAGATAGAAAAGCTTAAGAGTTGTTTCTTTTGTTGTTGTTGTTTGCGAAACCTCCAGGCTTGTTATTATTCTACTTTTTTTTTTCTTGTTCTTGCCTTTACTACAGCTTTGCGATTTGGCTTGAAAAGCACCCTTCACAGTTTCTTCTTGTCTCATAAGCCTCATTTGTTCCTATGCCTGCAATGCATTCAACAGTTCTGCCAAGGTGATGCTTGATAGATCCTTAGAGTTCTCCAGAGATGAAATTGTAGCCTCAAAATTTTCAGGAATTGTGGGATTTTTTGCACAATTCTAGAATCAAAAAATTCAGTACCGAAGAGTCTTACATTATTGACAATGCTGAGCAGTCTATCAGAGTATTCCTTGATTGTTTCTGATTCTTTCATCTTTTGCATCTGAAATTCTTGGATTAAATTTAACACTCGTATCCCTTTGATTCTTTCATCTCCAGCATATTCTTTCTTCAAGAAATTCCAGATTTCATGCCCTGTCTTCAACATCATGATTCTGGTGAAAATTATGGACAAGACAGCTGCGAACAGATTTACTCTGGTTTTCGATTTCCTTTGTCTCCTCTCTTTATGAAGTTTTATTTGATCAACTGTTGGATTATTTGGAAGAGAAGGAACTTTATACTCTTCTTCAACAGCCTTCCATAAATCATTTCCATCTAGGCTTCCATTTTGATAGCCCCCACTTGCTAATTCATTCCATCAAATATTGGAGCTGTAAATTGATAAGTGGAGGGAACTTCTGAATCCATTACCTTTTGTTTATAGGTTCTAATCCTAAATAGGGTAAGTGTTTGGAAATGTGATTTTAAGCTCTTTAAACCTCACAGATCCCTTAAGATAAAAGCTCTGACACCAATTTGTGGGAAAAAAAAGAGTTAAGTATATTTAAAAATTATAGAAATATGATTTTATTCAATGATAAAAGCATCAATTTATACAGCAAATTTTGAAACTGAAATGCAGAAAAATTTGCAACATACTATCATAATCTTAACTAAAATTTTATTTCCTTAAAGAATAGCACAAAATAAAACAGATTTTCAAAAGTTTGTTCACAGCTTCAAAAGTCATAATTGTCAACATAAAGCAGTTGGATGCCTTGACAATTTTATGGAGTCTTGATCATTTTGGTTTTCTATTAAATTCAACTCATCTCCAAATCAATTCACTTAAGTTCATCCATCCTTAACTTTCAAGCACTTCCTATTCATGCTTAATAGTTCATCCATCCTTTACTTTCAAACACTTCCTATTCATGCTTAATAACATTATCTCAAAATTTTGGCTCGTTTACATTACATATCTTGCTTAGTCCAACTGCTTTTGAAATTTTCTTCCCATTTAGAATATTTTATTTTAAATAAATATTAATTTGAATAGAAATTTTAATTCTATTAAATGACTTTCATTAAATCAGTTTATGTTAGTAACAAGATTTATCCAACCTGTAAGTAAGAATTCTAATTCAATAGTGTCCCCGGATATTGTGCGTTCATTAATGCGAAAATCATTTATGTGAAGTGTGTTCAGTTAATTAAATGGAATAGTTGGCTCAGAGCATCGTCTAGTATGCAATTTTGATTAATTTTAATGTGTTTTCTCTAAGTAAAGGTTCAATCGTAAGATATCTTTATTTATGCAAAACATTTCTTAAGTTATCAAAAATTTTGTTTATTTTGAAAATGCTGAGAGATTGTTAGAACATTTTTAAATTAATGTCATATAATAAGAGAAAGGTGATGTCTTCAATAATTACTAAGTCATATCTCTTAATTATGCATTAATAGTTGTGTCTTTTGATTATTTATCAAGTATTGTGACTATTGAAAATAAATCTATTTGAACAATTATATTTGTACAAAGAGACATTTATTTTCTTACAATAAGTAGAATTCCTTTGATTTTGGAAGATACATGGAAAAATAGCAAAGTTTGGATATTGTTCTATACATGAACAAAAACCATTAAGGGCTCACAAACTAATTTGATGTTACAAATTTGATAATTTTGTTCTTATATTGGGGAATGCTCAGTAAATTGATTTTGTTAATGCAAAACATCATCAATCATTGGGTTTATTACATCTTTGAGGTTTATACATTGATAATTCTATTGTGTACTTTTAAGTGGTTGAGGTGAATACAACTTTAAGAAAAATGACATTGTTGTTGGATATAAATGACATTTTAAAAGTGTATAAATACGAAATACATAAATGTAAATCAAGTTGGTTGAGTTGTAAATGTAGGTTATCATATCGAGATACACCTATAAGTTTAACTTATATGATTGATATTAGAGATGAATAAAAAATTATTCACATTGTATCCAATTGAAGAGGATGAAATTGGTTAGTGTTGGGTGGTATATGCAATCCCACATTCGACACTTAAAACTTATGTTTGTGGTATATATTAGCTTGATTAGGCCCCAAGGGGCACCTAAGTTTTCACTTGAGGGTCGAGGTCTACACGAGGTTGGAGCACACCATGCATGCTGCCGGGCTGAGCTTAGGTCACAGGTTTAGTGGGCCTTATCTTTTTAAGAGCCCAGCCCAATCCGTTATCTGATTTTAATCATTCATTTAATAAAACTTTTGGTTTAAAAACAATTAGGCTTTTTTTCTTTATTCCTATATAATTTTGAAACTGCCATGTTTAATTTTAAAAATTATTTTTAATAACATTAAAATAAAAAAAATGAAATTGATGCTCCACATTTCAAGTAATCTAAGCAAATTGCAAAAATCTGATACGTTGATCAGAAATGTTTTATCCAATTCTGCAATTCTGTGTATTGTTTCGAGAGAGAAAAACGACTACATTCTTTGGTTTGCATTATTGTCGAATAAAGTGCTATCAATTACTAACGAAATCAAGGAGACCTAGGAGACATATTGTAGAATTTGTCAAGCACACTAAGCGTGCAATAAACGTCTTAAGATCAGAGGTTTTAAACCTTGCTTTGGTTAGAGAAATTTCGTTCTTCAAATATTTTGTTTTCGTAAAATAATTTTTTTTACTATAATTTCATTTGTGATATTTATATTAATTTAGAGCAAAATTGTTTTAATGAGTTCTGTTTTACACTATTTTATACAGATAAATTCTTTAACAATCGTTACATGCATTGAAGCTTTCTTTAATTTCTCATGATATCCTATGTGCTAAAAAGTACCGCCTCTATCAGAAAGGATTATCGAATAGACGCATATATGGACCAAGTTGAAAGATTTAGAAACGGTCAATGATGCCAAAGTGCCTGCATAAAGATGTCTTTTTTTTAGGTTTTCGTAGCCTTCTCCAAGTAAAAGAGTTGTTATTGATTTACCTCATTTAAAGCTCTTGTGCTAGTAAAAGTCTCCATCTAAAACAGGATCTACGCTTTTTTATTTCTTTCACATTTGGCATTATTTTCGAAGATATGTTTTATCTTTACAAGAAGAAAGGAACAAGGAATTGGGGAAAAGCTGTCAAGAGAATATACCATATATGGTAGCGGTCTGCTTCTTTCTAGGACCCTTCACGTACGTCTCTATCCGTTGGTCACTTTTTTTTTCCTTTAATAATTTATATAGGGCATATGTAAATAGAGCTGATTCAAACTTAACATATAATCGGATCAGGTCAAAATAGAATCCCGTTCTCACTTTTTTTGGAGGACATTCGGATGTCATCTTTGGGGCATTTGGTTATTGCAAGCTATTTTTTATACAGATTTCATTTGCAAACGTGGGCATCCAGAAATAATTCATCGGCCATTTAGCTTTCGAGTTATTTTCAATTTTTTGCGAAGTTTTTTCCATGAGATTTCGGATCCCATGTCTTGGGTATTCAGACGTCTGGCTTCTAATAAAGAACACCATCATTAATAAAGGCATTTAGATGTCATGCATAGAGAATTCAAATGCTTAGGTCTGGGCATTTAGATTCCACCCATTTTTTTCCAGTGTGAAATTTCTTCATGGGCATTCGGATGCCTTGTCTTGAGCATTCAATGCCACCTTGTTTTCCGACCAAGAATACATTTGTAGAAAAGGTATTCAAATGTCTCCTCTAAGGCATTCAAGGCATTGGCTGTTTTATGAAATTCTTTAGACCTTCGGCCTTCTAATCGCTTCTATGCATCTCCAAATTAATTCACTTAAGTTCATCCATCCCTAACCTTTCAAGCACTTTACGACAAGGTTTTTCTCATCCTCATTACACATCCTGCTTAGTCCACTTGCTTTTGAAGTTTCTTAACATTTGGAATATTTTACATTAAATAAATATTAATGAGATTTATCAAATTTATTGAATAAAAATATTAATTCCATCAAAAAAAAATTCAGTAAATAAGTTTATTTTATTAATAAAATTTATCTAATTTATAAGTAAAAATTTTGATTCATATTAAGTTATTTGTTGTACACAATAAATGCAACTATATTTTCAATATAAAATTACTATTTAGATATAAATAAAAAAATAAGGATTCCATTTTCTTTGACATGGAAGCATTGGGAACAAGAAACCTACTAGGCATGCTAATTTTCTTTGACAATAAGATTAACAGTTGTTACAACGTGAAAAACGCGAAAGTATAGTTGAAACGAAGCATTTGAAATGGTCTCAAGGGAGACATGTGAACCATGAGCAGTCAGATTCTGTTTCTTTTGGATTGAAATTTTTAATAGATTAGTCATGTCTCATCCAATTAAAATAACAATATTTGCCTTTACTAAAGCAAATTGCAGGTCCCATCCCATCTCTCAACTTTGCCTTTAGGAATCTTTGGTCAAGTTGATACAAAGGCAATGATAAACGTCACTGTTCAAGTCTTCAACCTTGACGACAAATTTCAACAGTTTCATATTCGGCGTCTATAAATGGTCACAATTCACTTCTGATTTTCATTGCACATCCAAGAAAATTAATTATAATGGGCTCTATTTCGATGAGCTTCCTTTGTTTACTCTTACTGTTTTCTCTTGTTTCTTCAGTACAGTCGTTATGTCACCCTGATGAGCACTCGGCATTGCTGGAGTTCAAGGAAAGCTTTGTCATCAATAACTCTGCCTCAGGTAGTCTTGATGCCTATCCAAAAACCGAAACCTGGAATTCGGAGGAAAAAAGTGGTGATTGTTGTTCCTGGAAAGGGGTCGAATGTGACAAAAACACTGGTCATGTAATCTGCCTTGACCTTGGTAGCTGTTATCTGTATGGTTCAATCAATTCCAGCAGTAGCCTCTTCCGTCTTTTTCACCTTCAGCGGCTTAATCTTGCGGACAATTTCTTTAGTTATTCTGAAATTCCTTCAGAGATCAGGAATCTCTCAAGATTGATATCCCTAGATCTCTCTTACTCCAACTTCTCTGGCCAAGTTCCATCAGAAATCTTAGAGCTGTCAAAATTAAAGCTCCTTATGCTGTCAGGAAACTCACTAAGACTTCGGAAGCCAGGCTTGAGGTCGCTTCTTGAGAAGCTAACCAATCTCAATGAACTTTATCTTACAGATGTGAGAATTTCTTCTTCGGTACCTAACATCCCAGCAAAATTTACTTCATTGACAGCTTTAATTTTATCAAACTGTGATTTGCGTGGTGAGTTTCCCAGAGGAATTTTTGAGTTACCAAGTCTTCAGCTTCTCAGCCTGGAGTCCAATCAGGAACTCACTGGATCTTTACCTGATATCCGGATCAACCACCGTCTTTTGAAAATAAGCCTTGCGAACACAAGTTTTTTTGGACAGCTGCCAGAATCAATTGGAAACTTCAAGTCCTTGGAATATTTGGACATCAACAACTGCCATTTCTCAGGGAGGCTACCATATTCACTTGGTAGTCTTACTAAACTCCAATATCTTGATCTGTCTTGCAACAACTTTTCGGGACCTATTCCTCCTTCAGTGGGGAACCTAAACCAGCTCAAGGCTTTGGACTTCTCCTATAACAATTTTTCTGGGGAGATCCCTCCTTCCTTAGCCAATCTTGCCCAACTTGTTTATCTGTACCTTAACACCAACAATTTAACTGGTAACATCCCATCTTCTCTTAGAAATTTGACCCAAATTACTCAATTGTATCTTTGGGCCAATAAATTAGATGGTCAGATTCCAGCTTGGATAGGAAACCTTACCAAGCTAACTGAAATCAAATTCCAGGAAAATCTTTTGAGTGGTTCTATTCCAGAATCAATCTTCAAGCTTGAGAATCTTGAACTTCTTTATCTACAAAGAAATCAACTAACTGGAATTCTCCAGTTGGACTCTTTTCTTCATCTAAAAAATCTCACCAGACTCCAACTCTCAGGCAACAACTTGTCACTGCTCACCGATGTCAGCATCAATGGCACTCCTCCAAAGTTCAAGCTTCTAGGATTGGCTTCATGCAACTTGCTTGAGTTCCCAAGTTTTCTACGCAGTCAAGATGAATTGGAATTTTTGGAACTTTCACACAACAAAATTCAGGGCCAAATACCAAATTGGTTCTGGAGCGTGGGAAAAGAAACACTCCAGTACTTATATTTGGGCTTTAATTTTCTGACAGGATTTCAGGAGCTTCCTAATGTTCTTCCATGGAGTAGCTTAGAGGTTTTGAGCCTTGAATCTAACACGTTGGAAGGATCACTGCCCCATCCACCTTCTTCCATCATCTCTTATTTAGTCTCAAATAACACACTATCAGGAGAAATCCCACAAACGCTCTGCAATCTTTCTTCTGTTGCGGTCTTGGATTTGTCCTGTAACAACTTGACCGGGATGCTACCGCGATGTTTAGCCAATGTAAGTAACTCTCTGAAAGTTCTCAACCTTCGAAATAATCACTTTACTGGTGCTATTCCTCCAACATATATGAAGAGCTGCGAGTTGAGGATGATGGACTTGAGCCAAAATCAACTGCAAGGGAGAATTCCGAGGTCACTATCCCATTGTACCAAGTTAGAAGTTCTCTATCTTGGAAACAATATGATAAATGATACCTTTCCTTCTTGGTTGGGTGCTCTTCCAAAACTCAAGGTTCTCATCTTGAGAGCAAACGGATTGCATGGTGTGATAGGGATACCTCAGGCGAAATCAGAATTCTCCAACTTGCAAATAATTGACCTCTCAGGCAATAGTTTAAGAGGTAATTTGCCATCTGAGTATTTCAATATCTGGAATGCCATGAAAGTTGATAGCACAAACAACTCATCTCCTTACATGAATGCAAATACAAGCTTCGAGAATAGAGAATTTTTGTTGTCTGATTATTATAATTACGTAGTTACGTTGGCTAACAAAGGCAGAGACATGAAATATGAGCATGTTCCAGATTCCATCTCAGCTATTGATTTGTCAAGCAACGAGTTTCAAGGTGAAATCCCTGAAGCCATTTGTAATTTGAAGCTAATTCGTATGCTTAACCTTTCAAATAACAAACTCGATGGTCATATTCCATCATCATTGGGGGAAATTTCGGACCTGGAATCTCTGGACCTTTCTCGGAATAAGCTCAAGGGAAAAATCCCTTCGCAACTAGCCAAACTTAACTTCCTTGAGATCTTCAACTTGTCTTATAACAATCTTGAAGGTCCAATACCTCGAGGAGCACAGTTTAATACATTTAATAATGACTCGTATGAGGGGAATCCAAGATTGTGTGGCTACCCTTTGTCAGAAAAATGTGGAAATCCAGAGGAGTTGCCTCCAACTCTGTTGGCCCCGCAAGAAGATGAAGGAATCGGAAGTGAGCTCAAATTTGGTTGGAAAATTGTTTTGATGGGATATGGGTCGGGGCTAATTATTGGAATATCTCTTGGATTCAACTTCAATGCGAGGAAACGCGAGTGGTTCATGAAGGTCATCAGAAAGTGGCGAGTGAATAATTAACAGTTGGAATGGCTCGAATTGCAGCGGACTATTGACTTCTTTTAGGAAAAAAATTTCCTGGAATAACTAGATCCTAGTGTGACATATGTTCTTGTTTTGTGCTAGAACCTTTAGTGCATTATGGGGATGCACTATAATTATAGTTTGCTATTTTGTTTTTGTCATTTGGAACTGTAAGTTATTTCTGAAGTATTTCATACTTTTCATGATATCTGAGTTTATTTATTAATCTATTAAATTTGAGTATTATTATCCAAATTA
>JBBYHL010434540.1:7057-18892 GCA_038381835.1 Adansonia madagascariensis
CATAGGACAGTTCAGTAACCCACCCACTAGCTGCCCCTGCCCACCTTTATTAATGGCCCGCGTGTACCAGCTTTCCTTGTGGTGGGGTGGTGGGTGAACTTTTTAGGTATTTCATTAATAAAGAATGGTATAAAATTTATAACACGACAATTAGAATTTTTTTTACAAAAAAAATTAATTATTTATTATAAAAATTATTAATGAATTATTAAATTATTATATCTAATGTGTAATAAATAGTTATTTGTTTTTAAAATTTAATTATGTAATATAATTTGAATGAAAATGAAATATATACTAGTTTAAAAAATACCATCTATTCTCTTTTATCTATACCATTCTTTTAGGTGAATATATACATCTATAGGGTTTAGTATTGTTATTAGTGACCTTTAGAGTCCCTTTTTCCTTCCATTGCATCATAATTGACAATAAGAAAATATTATTGAATAGATTTGATAATTTCAGACGGAATATAAAATATGATATAACTATAATATACTTAATAAATATATAAACGGTGTAATAAATAAGATGTATTTAGAAATGATTAAAATGATAAGAACAATACATTTACCACACATTTTATATTCATTTTTTTTTAATTTTTGACATATTTAGTAGTTCATGATGTGTTTATATTTACATAACTAACACAAAAAATTACGAAACATAACATGTATTAGTCTATTCAATTTTGTAGTTGGCCAACTCCACTTTACGAAGATAATTAATTTAAGAAATATTTACTCTGTGAATTAGTTAGCATAATTTCTTTTCTTTTTTTGGGCAAATTTCATGATTATTTTTTTCCAATAATTACCAACAATATTAGCAATACTTCCCTTTACGTTATGGCAAGAGATTTAATTTTAAGTGAAAAGGAAATATTATTTGGTATCTTCAATGGTAATTACTAAATGATTTTAACAATTGAACCAATTGACACTTTCGAAATTTAATGAATTTTTATGAAGCAAGTTTCATAAATTCATATTGCTTTCGTCCTCCGCTAGCCCTCAAGGCCAGCCCAATAAGAGGGGAGGGTTTGAGATACGAGTAGCACCCATCTTCTTTCTCTTTTTTTCCCCCTCAAGTCTTTCCATGAAGATAAATTAACTTTTTAGTGCATCTCACCCAGAAAATGGGTTGATTCCAAGCATTAAAATTTAATAGTATTATATATATATATATAGAGAGAGAGAGAGAGAGAAAAAGAGAGAGCATTATTATTCCAAATATAGTCCAATACAAGGTCTAGTGTCATTTTCTCATATCTAACAATATATATCTATATTGTGTTCATATCATAATTACATTTAAAATATTTTATATCATAAAAAATTTATTACATTAATAGTTCTTATTATATAAATTTTAAAACATTGTAAATTTATATCATATTCATGATACATGTTCATATCGTGCAATGAAAATTAATCATGCTCTTCGTAAACATACACATAAATAGGAGGTTTGGGAACATCATAACCATCAATTAGAGGTTAATCCTCTTTGTTAGATCCTTGTAAAAATTGCCAACACATTGCCACAAAAAAATAATTAAAATGCAATCAAAATACTACATGACAAAAATAATAATATAAACATGATACAAAAATACGAACATATATATATCATAAATTATTGTGTAAAAATTTATATAAAATAACAATACTTTAATCATACGATTATGACGTGGAAATAAAATGAAAACACAGAATAACAAGATTGCAGTTCTTTAAGCCAAAATACTGCAAGGATTAGTTGAGAAGACAATTCAGTCAGAGGGCACCAAGATAATGATGCTTTTAAACCAAACAGACCGTTCAGCAAATGCATAAGATTAGCAGAAAGCAAACGTTGATTCGAGGACTGCCACAAGATATAGAACATTCCTAAACCCAAGACAAAAAAATATATATAATACCTTGAATATGATTCGGACACGAAAAAAGAGTCCATTCTTTCCCCGGTGGCAAAACATCTCATTGTCATCCCCTTCATTTCATATCCCAATCCTCTATACATTTGAGAACCATGATGCAACCCACAATTATCCCAACTGGATTTATCCACCAAATATAATCCAACAAAAATCCAGATATCTGAGCCTTTTCTTCCCTGAATGGTCATTGGAGACAGATTCTTTTTTTGTTCTGAAGGTTACATAATACGAACCTCAGATGTTCAAAACAGGCCATTTGAAAGTTGTTGACAAGCTTTCACCACCTGAACAAATCCCACCCCTCTCTCTAATACAAGGTCAGTCATGCGGGAGACAAAAAAAATGTTTGTCGAGGTCAGAACCACCTGAGTCTACAGACAGTATGTTAGTCATGGCAAGCAAAGCTATGGGCTCGCTCTTAACATATTTAAACTTGAAAACCAGGCGGCAAGGTAGTTCAGTGTAAACTACAGGCCCCGGCCATTAGCAGGTATAGAGGCAGCTTGGGGAAAAGAGTGCTGAACCATCATATTGTTGCTATCGAAAGCATTGGCAGATGATGTGCTGCCCTTCACGGTTTGCTCCAAAAGACGAACAAGCGACATAAATATCTCCACCCTTGTCACATCCCTGTTTGCCTGTACAGGAAACTCGTGTCAAATAACGAGCATAAACACACCAATCCGAGCTAAAGAAATATCTTACTGTATTTTCATCATGCAAAGAAGAAACACACATAAAACTTGTTAGATACTTTGCTAGAATTTTACCATAATATAATCTTTTTGACAGTGCATGTCCCTACGTACAATCATCTTGATGCATTGTTTTACTTCATGATCACCGGCAAAATAATGAACCAAAGCTATAGATGAAATTGGATTTAGAACTATGGTCTGAAGTTTAATACTTTTGATCACCGATAACTCCTCAAACTAACTGTTGGATTAGCTTTTTGCTAACAAACAATGGCATAAGTTTTTATGCTTGCAAGATCTTACCTCCACTGCGAAACGTGCCCATATCTTGTCATTCCTAGTTTCCATAACTCCCTTCAAGATGGTTAGTCCTAATCCCCTGATTAAGTCAGCTATTTCCAGAAAGAAACCCCGTTCTTCGCAAAGCATCTGTTTGCAGGACATAAATATGATGCAGTCACGCAGATGGAATGAGAAAGATGTATTATTATCTCTAAGCCAACTTCAGATACAAGAGTCCCTACCTCCACAAGCATCTGACGAGGTGGATTCAGATCCTCAACCACAATAGGGCATATCATAGACTGTGATCCAACTTCAAATGCCCATGTTGCTCCTCCCTCGAAGTTTTCCTTTATCTGTAAACTCAAACAAGAGTAACATCTTACCATTAAAGAGATTCTTGTTCCAGTTTTTTTGGCATCCATTCAAACATCTCAAAAGTCTTAGGTTTCAAAAAGTATAAAGTTTAAGCAACGAATTTTATTTACTATACTCAAGATATCAGAGACACTATAACATGCATATAAAAAATTGCTTCAGATAAATGCTCAAACAAGTTTTGCTTCCTGTTTACACACCTTAGATAACAGCTGCAAAGCACACACATGGCAAATATATGAACTTTATAGAAGGATGGAATGAATAGAGGAACTATGTTACGAGCAGAAACAATACTCGTACCTTAGACTCTCCTGTTTGTTTTAGCTTGTCTGCATGCTTTGTTACACTTTGCAGGAAAAGCATATGCTTGATAGTTTTTTCTAGCAGAGCATCTATGCTACACTATTAAATCATATTAAAGGATGAACGTTAATGACATTATTTACTATAGTAAAGCAAAGTAATGAAAGATGTAGGTATATCAAGATGTTAATAGATGCATTACTTTCGCTCCATTTGGCACAATTTCCCTTAACTCTTTCACTCGATCTTGGATCATCTGGCGATCTTTTGGCCTGGGTCTAGGGTTCTCTCCAGGTTTTAGCCTTTTGCGATTCGGTTTGGTCATTTCATCATTCCTCTTCGAAATTGCAGTTGACACACTGCTATCACGCCTTGAATTATGACCCTGCTCAGCCCATGAACTGATTTGAGAACCATACATAGAATTAGTATGAGAACAAGTCCCAGCATCATCCTTGCCACAGCCAGATCGACAAGAACTGGATGGAAAAGTTCCTCTCAACAAAGACTTAGGAAGCCCACCAAGCAAGTCCCCTTGCACGTGATTCGAAATATTAACCTGGCCAAAGGTGGCAGAATTACTAGGAACTGAGGATTTACTGAGCTTGGTCAATGTTGTCCTGCAGGAGACATCATTGTCTGATATTTGCTTCGCAGCATATTGTGCACTAGAAACGACAGCATCCAAAAGATCATCTGTACCTACACCAGAGTAAATACCAGAGTCTGATATCCCTTCATTAGCTGAAAAAATATCAGAAAACACATTGTGCATATCCCTAGTCATTGATGTATCCTTACCCAGATTTTGCATCTTCAAATCTGGTCCCTCAGCAAGCATATCATTCCATTTCCCATTGAGTAGTCTACTCTTTAAATCAGCCCCCAGCACATCAAACAAGTCATCCCCCGATGGACGCTGGATACATGCATCTTCATACTTGACATTTGCGGATCTAGTACTCAAGCTTTGAATTTCATGCTTCACACAATCATGAATAGCACTTGGGAGTTGCTCACTAAAAGGTAAGCCATCATCAGCAAGGAACAATGGAATATTAAGTGCTTGAAACAAATCATTAACCATACTTTCCTTCTTAGGAAGCAAATCAGCTCGAGTACAGTTAGAATTGTCAGAATCATGTCCTTGATTAGAAATTCCTGAAAGCATACAAGTACCATTTAATTGATCGGTCAACATGGACAAAGGCACCTCTACTTTAGATGAACCAACTTTCCAAACCCCATTCCCTGCCAGTCGCATGCAAGAGGATGCAACATCTTCTAATTTCTGCAAGCTTGGACTAGGGACTGATTTTGGTTTCATATCACTATTTGATGCACTAGCACTGTTGATAACATGATTTTGTAGACCAGCATCTGACAAAACGTGTTGCTCCATTGATTTTGTGCCACTATAACTGTCAACTGATTGACCAATTATGGGCTGAAAATTGAACCTAGACTGTGAGTTGCAAAGAGAAACTTGAGGGTTCAGCCACAAAGTCGGGTTTGACAGAATAACTTCAGCACCTACAACTCCACAGTCCCTCTGACTTTTAAAATTTAGGTTTGGCTTCATGTCTGGACTGGTTACTGATTCACAGTGACCATCATGAGATTTAGCCAAGGTTTGGGTTAGGCCAGGGAATTGGGATGTTGAAGCAGTACCCTGAAAGTCTTTTTGAATCTGTTTGATCAGGGAAGATGACTGACCAATAACCCTCAAAGCCTGAGATGAATTGCTTTGTTGGTTACAGCCTTCAGCAACTAAAGTCATGGAATTTGTAGACCTAAAATCACCAGCTGAATCCATTGAAATGGGCTTTCCAAGAGACACGGGGGTCCCAATTTTCTCAACACATTCATTTGTTCCATAGCTGTTAGAGAGAAGAGCTCCAGGGATGCATCCCAAACGCAGAATTAAACTCTTCGCATGATTCACAAATCCCTCGTTCTCCATAACCTGAAGACGAAAAACAGCTAAACATTTACGCTTCGAGACGACTAACATCCTTTTGGCTTATAAAGTATAAAATCAGAGAGTAGCTGCTGTATTAGTAACTATCATTATCCCATTGTAAAGTAATATCTAAATCCCTTATCAATGATATTTAAAAGGAACTGCAATGCGATGATATTGGTTTATTTGATCTCAAGTGACTGTATGTTATTCTGTATGAAACCTAAATATAAGGTCATCTAAATCTATGAAAATGAACAAACAGAGACATCTGGTATAGTTTTTTTCACATCCCAGTATAACCGAACAAAAATTACTTACAGTTATCAAAGAACCAAGCTGAAGAACACCATGCGGAAGAACCGGAATAACTGCAACAGTCTGCATTGGATAGAAGTCCAATAATTAAACAGAGGGATAATAACCGAATAATAAGCAAGAGTAAAAGTTACCAAACCTGTATTCCAGCTGAAAATTGAAGATGCACCTCATTTAGAACCTAAAAGCATCCACAAAAACACTTTTAAGTCAAGCTAAGTTCTGTTAATTTAACAATAACCAATTTACCATTACCTCTAACCTTTTCGTAAAAAGAAAGTTCATGAGAGATCATTTTATCTATTTGCATTCAGTTCCTGACTAAACTCGTTATCATTAGTCAGAGTTCATGCACAGAAGAAAAAAAAAAAGTTTGCTAGATTTAACATTTTGATGCATGGAAACCTGGATATTCTTTAAAATTAATACATGTAGAATCATGCACGAATCACTTAAAGTACAATCAACATTTCGTCGTAACTAAGATAGCAGTCTTGTTGTAACCATTTTCAAAAGCTAAAATTAGTAATATACCTCTGGGGGGTGGGCATCTGGGGTGTAAGTATTTGCAAGAATCCACTGATGGTTTCCCGTAAATGCAGCTCGGCCAACTAACCTGAAAAAAAAAAAAATTACAAGCAGTGTGTCACATATTTGAGTAATACTAGGAAAAAAAAAAACTTGAAAACATAAACATTAATCGATAAATGGAGAATTGGAAAATTAAGAAAAACATACCCTTGACCTACTATATTAATGTGAGTGTCTACCATCATTTTGTTTATCAGCAAATGGACTTTGTCCCATTGTTGACTTCCGAGCTGAGAGGTAGTTTCCGAACCCCAGCACCCCTCCCACTCTCCAAATGGCAATTCAGGGTTCTGAAGTCCAGTAATGTGAGGAGGGACCGAAGACATTGCAGGTTCATAGTAAAATTCCTCCCAAATTAGTAACCTGCAAATCGTAAAATACATAGGACCCGGAAATTTCAAAAACTCTTTCTTTTCTTTTTTTTTTTTTTAGTGGAGAAGACAATAATCATTTAACTATTAATACAGACAATCCTTGGGCAAATGATGCCAAAAGTTAAGCCACGAATCCCCCAACCAAAGCGGAGAAGACAAATGAAAATAAATGCATAAACTGCATTTAATTCCGAAAAATATCATCCAATTGGGGGCAATAAGTTCAAAAAAGAAAGGGAAAAAAAAAGTGAATTGTCCAAGCTTCTAATATTGTTTCTTCTATCTAACATTTTTCCCAGAAGCCAAACAGACCGTGACAAAAAAGCAACTAATAGCCAGTTTCTACTGCTTGATAGAAACGGCAATTTTGCTTATATTTAGAACAGGCAAAAGGCCAACAGAATCAAACAAAGGGAAAGCAAAATTCTGAATCAATGGATTTTTCAGCAATAAGACCGGTCCAACACAACGAGTGGTTTCTTGTCAAAACTTAAAAACAAATCTACTTTTCACTAAGATTCTTTAGACAAAACAGAATAAACCAAAACACAGGATTTCAACAAAAAAAAAAAAAAGATAAGAAAAGCAGCATCAGATTACGAATCAAGAAAAAAAAATTCACAAGATAACAGTAACCAAGTCAAACTTTAACCATGCCTAAAAACAAGATTTGCAACTCAAGAGACCGAAAACAGTAGTAGCCAATAAAGATTTTCATCTATGTTGGATCTACTCCTCCGTTTGGTTCCCAGGAAAATCATTAAAAATTTTCACTTTCTTTAACCCACCATGATAAAATAAAATACTATAAATTCAGTTTAAAGAGCTAGATATTCTAAAAATAGAATCTAAACCCAGAAAAGGAGGGGGGAAAAGGGGGAAAAAAACTACAAAGTATCTTGTTTCTACTTAGAAAAATCAAATGAATATACACGAATAAGTCAGATTAATTAAAACTCCGTTTCTATTAAGTAACCAGACCAAAGCAAAAACATGCACAGCACTACAGAAAAAGTGAAAAATAACACCAACTTTCTCGTCTTTTTCCTTCAATTTTCTCCACGACCAAACAGCCCCAGGGAAAAAAAAGGAAAAACAAATAAGAAAAAAAAAATAAAGAAGAAAAACTTACTTAGCATTCTGGCAGCCGATCTTCCAAAAAACAGCGTAACACCACTGACTCACCTCACAAAGTGACTTCAGAGCTTCTTTCAACAAACTACCCATAGCTCTTCCCCCTTTTTTTTCTTTTTCCCCTTATTCTCAAATATATATCAACCAACAAAAGATACGTATATTGTAGGCAAATCAACCAACCAAAAACGGCTCAAAATGCAATCTTTATAATATCCCACATTCATAAGAAAAGAAAAGAAAAAAAAAAAGAAGCTAACTTCCCCTGCAAGAGCTTCTACCAGCTTGCTGGGTTCTCAACCCACCACTTCTTTTTCTTTCTGGATCCAAGTTCCCGGCTATCATCCTCTTGCAACCCTTCCCCATCAAACCTTCTTTTTTTTTTACTCTTTAACAAATACTACTATAACAAAGCCAACAGAAAAACGAAAGAAAGGTTTTAATTTTTTTTTCTCCTATATAATGCTACAAGCTTCAAGCTTGAAGATAGCCAAAATTTGCTCCACTTTTTTTCACTTCCAAAACAACCCCCCCTCCAAGAAAAAAAAAAAACCCACAAGAAATTGACAAACAAAGAAAAAGTTGAGAGAGATTTCGGGATTTTTCTTCTCCCTTTTCTTATGTCACTGTTTTCAGTTGAAACTTGGAAGAGCTTTCTTTTTTCTCAGTTTAGTGTGTGTTCACTTTCAGTGTTTTTTCCTTTTCTTTTTTCCTCTTTTACTCCCTTCTAAATAAACTGCGCCACAAATAATACGTTAAACTCAAGAAGGGGTTGGATTTCAGAAATAGACAGGGAGTTTAAGTAAAATTACTGGGGATGCCACTTATGGAATGATAGCTCTTTTTTTTTTTTTTGGTTTTGTCGGGTTCTGACCGTTTAAATAAATTATTATTATTATTATTATTATTATTTTTATATATAAATTTTAATATATTACTGCATTCATATAATATTTATTTTATATTTATATTATATTTTAATTATTATTTTATATTATGCTCATTTCGTACAATAATATATCGTAATTAAAACGAATTTGGAAAAATAAAAAAGGAAAAGATATTTTGTAGGTGAGTCTGAACTCTGAACATACAGGATGGAGATGAGGTGGGTAAGTGCGGGTTGCTGCGCGAGATGACGTCATATTTGTCTTAACGATGCCCTTCTTGTTTTATGCAAATTACAAAAAATGCCACCTAATTCCTTTGTCATAAAAATAGCGCAATTTTTGTCTCAATTCTGTAAAATGTTTTGGGTAAATAAAACATTTAATACCAAAAAATTATCATTTCATAAGAATTCATACATTAAAATTAACTTTAGCAACAAATTATTACCTACATAACATGTTGCTTTGAAATTACAAACTCGATTTTATAAGAAATAATCATAAAATTTAAAAATTATTCCATCATAATCATAAAATAACTTTTTAGTTTTATATTAATAAATATATTTTGTTTTTAAATATTTTAATTATATAAATTTTAATTTTTATTAATAAATTTGATTTCGATTAAAATTTTATATTTATAATTAAAGATATTCATGATTCAAGTCGAATCATATTTGAATATTAAAAATTTTGCTCATCTAGGTTCAAACGCTACTCAAATTAAAAATTTTATTTTATTATTTTACTATTTAAAATTTTAAAAATTTTTATTTTATATTAATATTTATATATTTTATAAGTAATTTTAAATAAAATTATTATTTATTAACTAAATATCAATTTAAATTTTATTGAATCAATTCAAATTGAAAAAAATCGTAATAAAATTTATATTACTCAAATTTTCAAATAAAAGTTTCTTTTAATATTATTGAGATGAATTAAAATTTATCAATAATTTATTTATTTATTATTATTTTGGATAATTGAATTCAAAATCGTTTTTATTTTTGAGGTACATTTTTAATTGGTGCGTTGAAAAAGAGAGGCGAAGTGTGCAGAAGGACGCTATGATGAGAGTGTTGATATGCCTTTTGATTTAAGGGCATGGGACCCTTAGTTATATCTAATATGCTTATGGTGAATGATTAAAAAGTTGAAAAAAAAAAAAAAAAACACATAACAAAAAGAATTTTACTCTTCTTCCAATATTATCTCTTCTTCTATTTACTTTTTTTATAGTAATATCTTAATTATTAATTTTACGAATACGGTAAAAATATAAAAATTATTAAATTTAATTTTTATCAAAAAACTAAGTAGGTTTTTTTTATTTTTTTCTTCATTTAAAATATTAAAAAAGAGTTAATAGTTTATGCTCTAACAATTTATATATTTATAATATTAAAGTGTCGTCATTTAATTTATCAATAGTATATAAATTTATTTATTATCATTGCACTAAATATAAATTTATTAAAAAATTGCTTATGATTTAAACTCCAAATATAAAATTAGTTATCCAAAAGTAATACAATTGCATGTGCTTTAAAAATATATATATATATATATATATATATATATATATATTGTTAGAAGTGTTTGTTTTTAATTGGGAACATGGAGTTTACTCAAGCTAATTGGTAAAATGAGAGTGAAAAAAGATTGAAAAAAAAAATTAAGACTAAAAGTTAACTTGGTAAATCTTATTTTATTATTGGTTCAATAAGCCTAACCAGTTGATTGAAAAATTCATTTAAAATGATTTTATACACTAAAAAAAATTAAATATAATAAGCATTTAATGAAATGTGTATTTGATTATATGATAAGATTTTAATATAAAATTTGGAGGTTAAATATTCAAATTCCGTCAATTATCAAAAATAACAAATATAAACTTAAAATTAATTGTTTAATGTTTAATCTAATTTTTTTATCTGTTCACAAAATACTTGATTTTAAATTTTTTTTTAATTTTTGATTAAATTGATTCGATCTATGAATCCGATCTGATATTTTCACGAATCGAGTGAGACATGGTGGTAGTAATAAACAGCAGTAAATAGATCAAAGTAAAATCAAGGAATGAATGATGTGCATCCAAAGTAAAATCGAATTGTAAGAGGGGAAACCAAGCAAAAGCTGGAAGTTTTTTGCCTATGCATTTTCTGGATGCAGACGACAGTCAAAAGAATTGTCATGTTTTCATGTCATGTATTTTTCAGTGTTTTAGAATCTACAAATTAGTTAAAAGAAACTGCAATTTTATGTCTCTTGATCTAAGACAGTTGCAAGGGCTAGTCCTTTTCTCCAAGTAATCCCAATTTTTTTTTTATAAAAAATGATCGTAACTTGAATAGAAAAGATCGTAAGTACGAAAACTCAAATAAATTTTAAATTTATTAAAAATTATTTTTTAAAAAATAATTATATAAAATAATTAAATTAAATTTAGAATTTAAATAAACTCAAAAATTATGATAGGACAGAGAATGGTTGTTTTGTTTCAATCAATAAAGCTCTAAAACATTTATTTTTTTACTTAGTCGAGTCCTTAATTAAATGAAAATTAGTTAAATGTCACCATTAATTTTCGTACAATTAAGTGCTTAATTAAATAAAAATAAGTATTTGAAAGTAGAATAAATTTTTTATTTTTAATATTTAAACCAAAAAGAATCCTTCTTCATTGTTTTATTATTAATATATGTAGACCTTTGCATCATACGTATGGTTTTTTCATAAAAAGTTCATTAACCAACTGTTTTATCATTTATGGTTCTACTTCAAGTTTTTTATTTTAATTTCTTTCCTAATTATTTGGGATTCCTCATTAAATACTATAAAATGCTGCAAATAATCTTCAATAATTTTAATTTAATTCTTTTATGTTGATTAAGTTTTATTTATATATATAAATCCTAAAAATAAATTTATTCTACCC
>JBBYHL010434632.1:3643-17540 GCA_038381835.1 Adansonia madagascariensis
AAAAAAAATAAAATTTGATGCTTATATTTCGACCAAGGTCAAACTTAAGTAAATATATTTGATATTAATATTATGCTCAAACCCGATCCGACCCGATCTATAAGCAAGTCTATTTCAAATCTCATGAGTCCAAGTTTCCAACCAAATATAAAAAAGTTTATATTATTATTTGTGAATATTAAGATTTAATCCACGTTACTAAGATTTTTTTTTTATATTATTTATATTCAAAATATATTCAAACAAAAATATAAGATATAATTTTTAAATATAAAAATTTTTAAAATTATATATTTGTATTTGGTTATTGAATCTTTCTGTCTAAATTTTATTAAGTGGATGACATCTTTCTGTCTTTTATTTTATTTCTATTTTTGTTTTCAGTTTGGGTTAGAGAAAAAAGATTGGCCTTGCAATTGAGAAAAAATCAAAGTACCATTTAGGTAAAGGTCTAAAGATATAACATTCATTTCCTCAAGAATTGAACTTAAAAGCCCCTCAATAGAATGGCAAATTTACGATTCTAACTATTTAGATGTTTTATTGAGATTCAATCTTTCCCCTTTTTTTTTTTTTAATATGAAATTGAGAATAATTTTTATTTTTTTCAGAATGATTGCAATGACATCTTAACCGTTCTTATCCCAAAGTTTCATAGATTCAACATGCGAGATTCTGGAAAATACGATCCTTTTTTATTTTCTTTTTTTTTTGAAAAATAGAAAAAAAAGTGCAAAGGTTTTTGATAATAAAAAAATATTTGAAAACAAAAAACAAAAATAAAAATAAGACAAATATGAATAGAGATAATATCATGTATAATTTTTAAATTTTATCAAAAATATGATATTTTTACTTTAATAATATCAATTTTAATACTTAAAATTTAAATTCATTTGTTATTGTGATACTTGTTAGTAATACAATTAAATATTAATTGCATGACCTTTTTTATCCAATAAAAATTTAATACACAATCACGTATTATATTATCACGTATATTAATAAAAATAATAATTTTTAATTTAAAAAATAAATAAATATTTTTGAAAATTAAAGAGTATTTTTTTTCTTTCTTTTTCTTCCTTCCCCTTTTCTCTCTTTCCTGATCTCCCTTCGTTTCGGTCTAGTTCAGGCTGATTTCGACCAGCGACCGATTGGGTATGGTCAATCGTAACCGGATTGGTATCGGGTCTGGTCATTTCCTCCCAATTTTCATGCTTCGACTGGGTAATGTTTTCCCTATTCTTTTTTTTTTCCCTTTATAATTTGCTTGAAATTTTATTTTCCCTAAGAATTAATGGCTTGAATCTGCTCTAGAAACAGCTTTTGATTATGGGTTGATAGAAAATAAAGATTTTTCATTTTTATCTTGAAGTTTTGGTATTTTTAATACTTTATTGTATATTTAACCAAGAATTATACAAGTTTTTTTTTTTTTTAATGTAATTAGTAGATTTCAATTAGGGAAAACCAAAACTCAGATATGAGGCTATAATCTCTCAAGTAATTGGTTCGAGTCAAATATGATTCTCCATGCTTTGCTAAACATCACCGATCCAAAGTTCAAAAGGGAAGGGGAAAATAAAGAAAAATTTAATAAATAGTTTTAAAAAAATTAAAATAATAAAATACTTTAATTTCATATTTAGTTTTTGTGATTTTTAAAAATAAATTTTTAAAAATAATATTTTGAAAAATTTTCAGATATTATAAATTTTTTAGAAAATCATTTTGAAATTTTGTATTTTAAAACTAGCTTTTCTTCAATATTTTAATTTTATAGTTTTTAAAATATAATTTAATATTTTTATACTTTGAATATATATTTTAAAATATAGTTTTGAATATTTTTATATTTTTAAATAAATTTTTTATTTCTTTTTTACAAAAATTTATATTTTAATTAAAAAATTATTGGATATTATTGTGTTATCACCTGATTGATTAATGTCACATCAGCACTAATAGTTAATAATATTAAGACTATATTGATAAATTGTTTAATAGTATAGATACCAAAATCTATCTTTTTAAAGTAAAAATACCTCATTGATAAATTTAATAAAGTATAAGGATTATTTATGGCATTACCCTATATGAAAATAATAAAAAATATTTTTAATTATGAAAAAACGGATGTCCATTACTTCTTTTGGTCGTGTATTTTAAACTAAGAAATTGGTCCATCCCAAAGCCATTAATATATGTGCGTATATACGTATATATGTTATAATCAAAAGCCTTTATATTTATTAGTATTTCCATGATCATTATTATTGTAAAATGTCTCGAATGTGAATCTTGATGTATCATATCAAAAAATTCACATTGTTTGGAGTAAGATTCAATCTTCGAAACAAATCGTTTGTTCAATTTTCTATAAGATTATTACGAATTTAGGTTAGATATGATCAAATATCTATTAAAACTAATCTTTTAAATTTTGAAAATTTATTTTAAAATTATTGATTTCATTGTCTACTTTGAAAACCATAACAAGAATTGAGTTTGGGAGTTGCCGAGCGTGGGAAATGATTAGCACTTCCATGATGCTTTAAGTTTGGGTTTTTCAGTTTTAATTTTCGTATTTAATCATAATCCCCCTTTAAATGCTATAATGAATTTTAAATACATAACTCAGTTTTTATGAACTCAAAATTTTCCACATCCTTTGAAGTTGGACGAAATACGGAAATCTACTTTAAAACTATTTTTTGGGTTTGACATTTGAAAAGGATATTTTTGGGTTAGGCACCAATGCCTACACCTTTTCCAATTGAATGGCAAAAGACTTAGGAAAAACCCTACTTCGAAAATACCTTAAGTTATTTAAAAAATAAAAATTGAATTTTTATGAATGCATTTATGTATTTTCCAATATGCGTGTGACAAAGATTAATCACAACATATAATTCATATAGCCACTTCTCAATGCAGGCAAGTATATGAAATATGGACGATTCGAAATTTACCTCTTAAAAAGCCTTGATTATTTAAGAAAATAATTGATTAATTGTTTAAACACAAGCTTAGACTTAAATTTGGTTAAGGCATAAGGGTTTTGAAAAAAAAAATTAGACAAAGCTGAAAAATGAAAGAGGAAATTTAATTTTGGAAAAATTTGAAAAAGAGTTGAAAACAAAAAGGTCGAGAATTGATATAAAATTCATTAATCATTGAAAAATAAGGTATTTTTCTAAAACTTTTAAGAAAATATAAAAAATAAAGTTGAAATCAAAAGTCAATATTAGAAGAAAACCTAAATTGATTTTTCAAGAAAAATGCCTCTACATGAGCCTTTTGAGACTTATGAATGTTTTCTAACCAACCAAAAAAGATAAAAGCCAATCTACAACATGAAATCATGGATTGTGACCTATCCAAAAAGTAAGGGATAATTTATACCTAACATGCTTCTCAAATTTATTTCTAATGCAAATGAACTCCAAAAATCGCAAATGATATATCATTAGAGAGGTAACTCAATATGATTTCAATTAATTATTGTGCAAAATACCTAAAAAGCCATTCAAGGGATAAAAATATTTTAACAACTAGCTTTAACCACAGTACATAGATGATCCAAATAGGAAAAGAAAAAATTGTTACATACTCAAACGAACTTCGAAAGTTGTGTATGATATACCGTTAGAAAGTAAATTGATTACTTTAACGTAAAAATACCCAAAAATTTTAGAAAATCATTTGATAGGCCACAAAAGGGACTTCGTATGTTCTAGTCAATGATTATAGCATATGATACATTATTAAAAAGCTAGCTTGATGTAATTTAAAAAACAATATCCAAAAGTTTCTAGAAAATCATTTGATGGTTGAAAATATTTTTGATACCAGGTTGGTTACTACTGGTAGTGAACAAGGAAAAAGGTAGTTTCGGTTTTATGATAGTGTTCTTGACTTTTAGAGTCAGATTTCAGACATTTGAATATCCATATGTAGGGGCCTAAGGTAGGATGGAGTGACTTAAGAGCCACAACTTGACACAGGCCAAAATCAAAGTTTAAAAAGGAAGGATAACAGCTGGAAAAACAGGAGTTGGCACTTGAATGCCATTCCTTTGAAGATTGTCTATGCATGATCACTCTAAGTGTTTTTGTCTATCCTTATGATTGTTAAAGACTTTTTTAACACCTAAAAATGGCATGTCAATTAGCTTATCCTGAGGCTAATTGAGTTGGCATTTGAGCGATGCACAAGACAAGTGATCAAACAAACCATTATTTCTAATAAAATCGTAGAGCATCCTAATGCTCTCCAATTTTTGTCATACTTCTTCCCTTTCTCTAGATACTATATAGCATTATTAAGGCATCGGATTACCTCTCCCATGGTATTAGAACATCCATTAACCAGTAACTAATCATATCCATGTTGCTCTATAAATACAACCATACAGGCTCTCCCTCAAGGCCATACACATTAAAGCTCAAAATCTATTTAAAGAAGCCTTAAAGACCAATTATGGCCTAAAACCAGCACATAATCTAAGCATAAGTAAGCTTAATATATCCCAAGTTTATGAAACAAAATGATAGTAAAACATAGGCGAAAGTTAGCTCATTAACTGAACCAACTACGGACTAATCTTGAATTACTACCTTGACAAGGAATTCAGCCTTGTGGCTACGTTATCTCCTTTATCCTCGCTTGTCAAATAGTTACTAATTCACTATTTTGAATTACTACCTTTCAAGGATAACTTTTTATCTTTTCAAACCTAAGATAAAACCTCAACAATCTTTATCTTTTATGTAGGCTAAGATAGCAACCTTTTATCTTTTCAAGCCTAAGATAAAATCTCTCTACCTGTCAAGGATTTGATACTAGCCTTTCCCTTTTTCCTTTGTATAAACAAATAAAACCTCTAGTTGGCTTCGTGTTTACAAGGTTAAGCTAAATTAAAAAGTTATACTATGATAAAGTTACAATGAGATACAAAAATGACAAGAAGTATAAGCTTAGAATAATGATAAACTGGTTAGAAGCTTGAGAGAAATGAAAAATAGGGTTTTTAATTTTTCTTTCTTGATGTCTCTTACTTTTGGAAGTGTTGGAAAGTCCCTTTTATAACTTGAGAATGATTTATGGTCGTTGGGAAGTGATTAGGATAGAAAAAAGTCGTTTGATTATTGAAAATCGTGTTTTTTCGTTCATTCCCTTGCTGAAGTATCAATACCAGTGTTGATACTTCCCTTTATAAACTTTGAAAAATTTAATCATTACCAATTAAGTATTAATACTTAATAAGTGAAGTATCCACACTTTTCAGTAAAGTATTGATAATTCTTGCCTTTCAAAAACTACTAGCTACTAGAAATCAAGTATCAATATGTATGGATACTTTCCTTAAAAAGTATTGATACCGTTTGGATACTTCCTTTATGTCTTCTCAAAAATTGTTCTCTAGGCATTTCAGAATGAGTTCAATTTGTTTCAATATATTTTAAACATGAGTTTGCATTTAAGAACATATAATTTTTTTAAAATTTAAAAGTCCAAAGTGTTTTAGTATTTTCCAAATTACTTTCAAAATGATTTAATGAAAAATACTAAATTGAAAATCTTTATATTCAAATTAATTAAGTTTAAGTTTTTGTTATATCAAAATCAAGATCAATTTAAAGCTAATATAGCTAATAGAAATAATAACCAAACAAGAAAAAGTTTTTTTTTTGTTTCACTTCTTTTTCTTTGCCTTTCCCTCACTTTCCCCTCAATCCAAATCGAGCTTAAATGTTCAAATATAGACTTTCGTAAAAGATTAAGGTGTCATTTGAGACTTCAATCTTGAAAATAACATTTGTAATGATGGATTAAACAATGGTTTTTGTAATCATATTAATTAATTAGTCCTTGGCAGAAATATGTTGCACTTTAAGCAGATTTTCAGTACATTTGGATGATAAATTTTAAAATAAGATATTTTAAAATGTATAGTTTTAAAATATTATCATTTGCAATTATTTTGTTTGCATAGATATATCTTAGAATGAATTTTAGGTCTTTGAAATTTAATAAGATATAAAAATAATTATAAAAAATTATATTTGAAATTAAAATACATATATGTAGAAAAATTTTTAAAAATATGCATTTATCATTAGATTTGTAAAATGTATATGTATTATTAATAATGGAAATAATAAAGAGTGTATTAGTTAAATAAATGATATTTTGTTTTTTGAGTTTGATATTTTAGGTGGGCGTGTAGAGGTAAAGTACAAAAAAATTAAGGTTGAGTTTGAGAATTTAAATTTCAAATTTTAGATTTAAATTTAAAAAATAATGTAAATTATGTAATAAAATACATATAAATTTAACATTTATGATTAATTTTTAAATTTATAAATTTGTTGGATGCCTATTTAGTAATGAATTTAAAATACTTATAAATATTTGTAAATTTGAAATCTCATGTATTATACCTTTCAAATATATAACCATATTGAATCATAATAAATTTAAACATCATGTATACATTTCATCATCATAATT
Source organism: Adansonia madagascariensis (assembly GCA_038381835.1). Classification (NCBI taxonomy): domain Eukaryota; kingdom Viridiplantae; phylum Streptophyta; class Magnoliopsida; order Malvales; family Malvaceae; genus Adansonia; species Adansonia madagascariensis. The sequence continues at coordinate 10,163 of JBBYHL010434632.1, forward strand.
TATGTAAAAATAAATCTAAATCAAAGTCAAAATTTTCAAATTCATGTTTTCAAACATAGCATTAGAGTAGTTTAGAAAGACTATCATTTTTGTAAAATTTCATCAAGGAATTTGAGGTACTAAAATCCACTCTTGAAATGTCTCATAAATTTTGAAATTCCTTTAATTTTATCCAATCAAATAGATTCATTTTCAAACTTTCGAAAACTTCGATTGAAAAAAAAATCCATCTTCTAAACACACCCATTGTAACTTTATCTCTGAAAAAATGAAAATTAATGGAGATGTGTTTCATTTTTGAAGCAATATTAGATTAACTTATACTTAAGTTCTCCCATGTTGTCACAATATATCAAAGGTGATTGAAGCAAATTAATGCGCTTTTTCAACCAATAAACTTAGAATCCAAGCCAACTTGGATGCAGTAGAAACAACTCTGTATGCAGCCTCAATTGAAGAATGTGCTATTGATTTTTATTTGATACATTTCAAAGAAATTGGATTACCATAAAAATAGATAATATAAGTCGAATTGAAACTAGAAACAATCCTATCTCTCACTAGTTAACATTTAAGGGTGCTATAAGTGAATATGAACTAAGTGATTTTCGTAGTAGCAAGTCATGATGGATGGTTCCTTTAAGATGTCTTAGAACTTTTATAACACTTTTCCAATGCAACTCCAAAGGTTTATACATGAACTAAGACTTTATTAACATGAAGCAATAGATCTTGTTATGGGTAAATATTAAAGTGTAAAATCATTAGCCTATAAGTTGTGGCATCAGTAAAGGAGTTGCTATGCAATTTTTTTTTTTTTTTTTTGTATTTAATGCTTTTTGGCAATGGCATTCCCTAGGAATACTGCTACCTATTAGCAATGCTCATTAATATCAGTGCTCTAAGGTAGCAACGCTTTTTAGCAACAATTTTCCTTAGCAAAAACGCTCCTTGGCAATAGTACTTCCTGGCAATACTAATCCATGGTAATAATGCTCCCACATAGCAACACTCCTTGGCAACAATGCTTCATTGTAGTAGCTAATGCTTTCTAGCAATGACACTCCTTAGTAGAATCATTTCTTGAAAACAAAGCTCGCAAAAACAAAGCTTGCAGCACTGTTCATTCATGGTAGCATTTCATCACAATAGTTCTCCACCATTCCAATGCTTAAGTGGTTAAATTCTTTACTCCTTTAGTTCTATATTCCTCTAATGTTTCAGTGCTTTAGCACTCTCTAGCTACTTGTATAACATGTGATGAAGATTATTTGCAATGTAGCTAATAAAGTCCATATCTATATAAAGATTGTGGAGTTAATCTCAAAAGATTCACATGATTCTTTTATTTATCTCACTCTTAATATATCGTAAAGAATATACTGGAAAGTTTATATATAAAAACTGTTAACAAGTTCATTTCTTAACCTTACTTAAAAGACAAATGCTTCTCTTTTTCATTGAAAAGATAATTCACTCATAAGTGTGCAGTTACTTAAATCTTTCTTTAATGTTTATGATTGAAATAATTTTTTATTCAAAATTTTTAAGGTAAAGAATAATTTAACAAATTTAGTCAAAATTTGGGTTAATATTTTGAAAAACAATATTCCATCTCGGTTAAATTGTCAAAGTAAATTTTTTATCAAATTTTTAAACTTTGACTGCTATAATTTTAAATATTTTAACTAATTAGATTTTACAAAACATACATTCAAAAACTATTCTATTCAAAGTTTTTGAAATATATATTTTTTTTCAAATTTTGTCAATAACAAATGTAAAATAATAAGAGGTCAAAATTTATTAATGTTGACCAGTAAAATTTAAACTATAACAATTTTATTAAGATAAAAAATGTTTATGCACATTGAGAATTAAATTCAAATAATTATAAAAATTTAAATAAATAAAAATAATATACACATACTATTAATGATATTTAGCTAATTTTTTATTTTATATTAAAATATTACTATTTAAATAATTAGAAAAATTTTAAAAGAATTTAAATATCTTCTTAAACGTGTAACCGAAATTTTTAATGAATTTTAAAGACAAAACAAAGAGAGAGAGAGAGAGAGAGAGAGAGAGAGAGAGAGAGTTGAAGGATCCACTTGCTATTGTTCACACCCCGAATGGCTCAATAATCCATCCCTAGATCTGCAAATAGTGGGGTCCATCTACGCCGCATCTGACATCATCACAGCTATTTTTCTTCATTTAATAAAAATGTAACAATCACCTCGAGTATGAAGTGCCGTGACTATCCTACACCACTCAAGTAAACTTAGCAAAAACCTTATCAAATTATAAGTAATAAATTAATATAGAGTAAATAAAGTCATTAAAATTAATAATTTTTTTATTTAGTAATTAAAAATCATTAAAATAATATATTAAATTTAAGTTTAACTTCGAGCACTTTTTTTTAATATTCAATTTTTAATTTAATAATATTATTTTTTTCTTCTAAAAAAATCTATTAAAATCTAAATCTTTAACATATTCAACATTAAATTTGATAATTCATGTATTCATATCATATTCATATATTTTATCAAATCATAATTATATTTAAAATTTTTTACATTTAACTTAATTTAATACATTTATAATTAATATTAAATAAATTTTAATAACATATTTTTATTATATCATATCATATTTTTAATTTTATACATATAATATATATATAATCATATTAAATATTATCATACTTACCTAACACAAACTCAACTCTATCTTCTCACTGGTTCCTACCATTCCATCTCTTGCGACGTACTCAACTAACTTGGACAACATTTTCTTCAGCCGAATTTTCTGCTCTAAGCGACATAGGTACAAATTTGACATAACGCTCTCCGTTAGAACCTGTCAATTAAATAGATTTAGTTAAGTTTTAATCGTTTAGATTATTTTAAAAATTAAATTTAAATTATTTTTAATTTTTAATTATTAATTTTTTAAATTAAATCAAATTAAATTAAAATTTTTAAATTAAAAATTAAAATTTACAAATTTACTTTTCACCAATATTGAGGGTCAACCAGCCTATGCGCCTTATATTCATGCACGGCGCCATCTTTTCGGCCTTAATAGTAGCACATGGAACCGAGACGTTACCGACTGTCTCACGTGTACAGGCACCGCCAATGTTTGGTGTGTACCTACCTCTCTTCTGGTATACCAAGTTTCGTATATTGAGGAGATAACGAGGGCCATTGAAGAAGCGGCACGTGAAGTGCGATGAACAACTTGTGGTCCAGGTCACATGCCAGGGGTGTTATTGGTGTCATGTCACTTGGAGCTAATAGCAAATACGGTTGAGTTGCAATGTCAGTGATGTCCGGTTTTTGTGGTGTCGTGGTTTCACTTTCACGACATGGACGGGGCAGGGCAGGTACTTTAGATATTTTTTCGGATTTCTCTGGATTTACATAAACATCCTTGAACCTTAAGCTAGACTGCTCGACTTACTAGAATGACCAGCACGTAATTTTTGTTTAGTTTGATGATTCGTGTCATCGATTATGTTTTATTTTTAACATAATATTATTATTTAATACACGTATATAATATAATTAGTTAATTATATTAAATTTTAAAATATAAATATAATATAATTTATATTTATATTATACATGATATGATATAATTATGATACGATTAAAATTAATGTTTATATCTAATAAGATACGACATGATTATAACACGAATAACACGATTAATAGGAATAACACAAAAACAAGATTAAGACACTAATTACACGAAAACACAATTAGGACATAAATTAACACGAATATTATCAACCAATCTATTAATCAATTTCATTTTTCCTCTGTTTTCAAGCTGTTGTATTTTCTAACTGTCTCTTCACAAATTACAAATTATAATTCACACAATTCAGAGTCATAATTTTAAAATATATAAAAAATTTATAAAAATTAATATAGTAGCTTATTAATATTAATTAAAACTTCTTATTTTTTAATTACTAATTTACTATTTACTATTAATAATAATGAGTTAGTAGCGTATTACAAATGTATAATTATCTGAACAGTTTAATATGAGATTTAAATTATGAAGCTTATTTTACTATTAATTAATAAGATTGAGCCTATACTTTAATTAGTTTATAAGGTGATGATATATTATTCTTATATTTATATTATATTACATTTAAGTAATTTTTTATAAATTATAATTATAATATATTGAAAATTGTATGAACAAATCATGTTGGTTATATTTAACCTTTATCTTAACAATTATATTATTACTAATAACTAAAGTAAAATAGATATTAATTAAATGCTTAAAGTAATTTTTATATATTAAATAAGTTTTTTAATTAAAAGTTTAAAATAATATTTATAGGTTATATATATTATATAATTATATTAAAAATTAATGTGTTTTATATATAAATTTATTAATTTAAACGCGTATATCCATTTATGACATATTAAACGTATTAATAGATATGATTGACACGATTATACGTTTACGACATGATTAATTAAACTTATTTTAATCATATAAACGGATAGATATGACATGATTACATGTTTACGACATGATTAATTAATCGTATCTTAACCGTGTCTTACACGTGTTATGCGTGTTTTACATGTTTATGATACGAAAATTTCGTGTCATAAATGTGTCGACATGATTATGACATGAAACATGATTATATAAAACTCATATATGATTAAAACGTGTCATACGCGTGTTGTGTATTCGTATCGTATAAAAAATTACTAGGTCTACTTCTTGCCTTTTCCCTCTCTTTATATATATATATATATAAAATTTTGATAATACTCTGTTTTGGATAAACCTTTAACTTCGTGGTACGTTTCTATACAATTTTTTTTATAATATAAATTTTTAAAATAATTATTAAATATATTATTATGCTGTTCGGATGATCAACGATCTGCATTATCGTCTGAATATTCATTTCGATTGAAAGAACGATAAAGTTATTCTCTGATCCCCAAAACATAAGGAGACATGAATGTGATCACTCGACAACAACATGACCTCGTAACAACACCTTCCTCTGAATGGCGGCCGACTGACAGTCTGACTATAAAACACGGTAGCCTGACAACTAACTTGGCGTTAGCCATCCTCCAGTTATGTCATGCATGTTCCTCCAACAATGCCTATAAAAGAGTGAACAAACCCAAAGTAAGGGTATTTTTCTTTTTCTAATTTCTCCTATTGTATTAGTTCTTAAAATTTTGAATCTATCAGAGAGTACTCCGAAATATTAACTCCGACACCTCTTTGACTCTCTTTGTGCTGCAGGCCTCTGTTTGACTTACCAAAGAAGAGCATCAACATATATCATGATGAAATTTTTAATTTTCTCAAAAGCATTAAAATATTATCATATATTATCTTTTATTAAATTAAAATTCGACCTTATACCACATAATTATCTTAAACTTTATCATGTTAATTTCAATACTCAAGCCCAATATCTATTCGATCATATGAATAAATTTTGAAGATTTTAGGAGAAATATAAAATTTCAAGATAATTGTGTGGATAAAATAAAAGAAGTTTTCATCGTCAAGATTTATGTGCTATTGTTCCATCACTTAATCATAAAAAATTGGGCTAAAAAACCAGTAAAAATATAGGGTTAAAATATTAAAAAAATCTTAAATTTTAATACTTTATTTAGATAATTTTACACTTTATTGTATTATTTAAATAAGTTTTTATATTGTGATTTGCATCGCAATATATCCTTATTTATTTGAAATGAAAGATTTATGGTTACACCTGTCGATGAGTCGGAGATAGCATTTTTTTAATTTGAGCTAGCCCAAACTACTATTTAATAATAAATATTTTTATTTAAATTTAATTATAAAAAAATATATATATTAATATAAATTTTTTATTTTGATGAATTTATGAATAGTAATTTAAGCTTTTGGTCCTGGATAAAAAATCTAAAAAAATTTTAAATCACAACTTGACCTGATCAATAGATACCTCTATTTAATTTAGTAAGTGTATTTAGGGTTAAATTAAAGGTGAGAAGCTTTTTTAAGTACAATTTAAAGGTTAAGACTTTATCAGGGTGTAAATTAAAGGTTGAATAGTTATTAAGATGTAATAAAAGCATAGGGACTTATATAAATAAAACAATAAACGGGAGATGAATTAAGAGATGGCACGAAAGTAAAACATAACAATAATTAAAACATGATACAATATAAAAAATAACATATAACACGTCATAAATATACGAAGTTATCAAAAAATATATAAAAATATTAACGCGTAAAAATTTATATAAATTCATAATACTTGTAAATATGTGAAAAAATTAAAACACTCACAAAATATTTTCTCTTTCCTTTCTCTCTTTCTCTATGCTAGAATTTATCACACACACCCACTCATGTGGGTGAAAAATATTTTTTTTAAAAAAAATTATTTTTTAAAAATAATAAGTTAAAAAATAGGAAGTTAATTTTGTTTCAAGTGAGTTGTTTTTTAAATTTAAAAATATATTAAAAAATAATTTTTTTGAGTAACTATTTTTTAAAATCAAAAGATTTAAACACTTTTAATTTTATTTTATATATATAATTTTAATTTAATTTTTTGATAATTTCACAACTGAATTAGTATCATTTGATTCAGTGATACCGAACTCAGTTAGAAATTTTATATATAATATAGATGTAAATATTTCAAAATATAAATAACATTAATTATTAAAATGTAAAATTTATATAAATTTATAATATTTTAACACATAAAAAATTAATAAAAACCACAAACAAATAAATTTTTTTTTATAAACAAAATGAAAAAAGGCATAGCTTATCGAGTGGCATCCAAAGATTAAAAAAAAAAAAAAAAAGCCCTTTTCTACCAAGGGAGTTTAGGGGAGCAATTCCTTAATAGATACTAGAATCTTTGACGCTTGCGTTACGAGTGTTTAAGAAATAAATAATAAATAATTTTTTATTAAATATGGATATTTTTTTTGGATAAGTAGATATTTTTTAATCTAAAAATATATGTAAAAACAAATTAAAAGATTAAAATTATATTAATTTTATTTTTGATTTTTAGATAATTTTACTAATTGAATTAATATCACTTGAGTCGTAATATCAACTTAGTTTCTCTGATTATATATAGTATAGATAATCAAATACTAAATGAACATCCTAATTATATCTTGCACCCATATCTTAACTATTGTAAATTTGTGCTTCCAAGGCACCACAATTAATTTAGAGATAGTTTTATATAATTTTAATAAATTTATTATACGTTTAATTTATTGAAATAAATAGAGTTATAATTAAAAAATTATCCTATGAAAAT
>JBBYHL010434642.1:0-18868 GCA_038381835.1 Adansonia madagascariensis
GGGCTCATACATATCGATACAGGCATACAATTTAATCAGAATTAACAAACATAGAGAATTAAACAAAGAAACATGCAAATCTCTTCAGGATTAAGGAAAAGATGTACATGTGATTGGATAGCAATTTTAAAATGTAGATCTATTAGAAATCATACCTTCCTAGTGACTCTAACTCTAGGAGTGCTAATCTCTTGATGAATATACCATAGGTCAATTATTATGATCTCTTCTTAAGGCCATAAGCAGCATAAGTGTCTTGCCTCTAACAGTGATCCACATAGATGCCTATAGGAATCTTCATGTGGTCTAATGGTTCTCTGGTGCTTGCCAAAAGACTTTTCAAGCCTTAACCATAAGATATAGCCAAAGGGGTTAGATCAAAGTTATTAAAGAATGATTCCCATACCTATTGCACTAAATAGGAGAAAAATAGCTCCATAAAAGAATAACTATTTTTTGCCCATGCAAACAAACAAATCTTGAAATCCTAACTTTTGTTTCTGGTTCATTCCTTAGATAGAAAACTAATTTTACATATTTCATTAAGATCAAAAACACTTTCTGATCACTTAGGATGTAAATTTGCATAATCAAGCTTAAGGAAGTAAGGATTTCAAGATTCGACCAATTTCAAAACTTCTGTGAAAAATTAATCTTTCAATGCTAGAATACTATTTGTCTAATTTCATTGTGTCAAGAACGATTCAAGAACACTTAGAAAATCCATGAAAATGCAAAGAGAGCTTAGGAAAGCATAGGTATTACACTAAAACCCTTAGGAAAAATGGGGTTAATCCTAGGGTTTTTTTAAAAGCTTTTTATCACACAAAACTTCTGTGAAAAATTAATCTTTCAATGCTAGAAAACTATTTGTCAATTTCATTGTGTCAAGAACAATTCAAGAATACTTAGAAAATCCATGAAAATGCAAAGAGAGCTTAGGAAAGCATAGATATTACACTAAAACCCTTAGAAAAATCTGGGGTTGGAGCGTAGGGTTTTTTTTAAAGCTTTTTATGACACAAAAAGACTTAATAATGTATTTAAATACAACTTGGGCTAGGTTAGGATTGACTATTGGGTCAATTGAGCCCATTACTAACATACCTAGGAGGTGGCCTCATTTTGAAGTGTTTCTTGAAACCCAATTAAAATAATTTTAATTAACTTGTTTAAGATTAGGCCAAAATAGAAACTTATTAATATTACCAAGGAGGGCTATTCCATGTGCCAAGACCATTAGCATGCCCAACTTAGAGTAGTTCATAGCTAAACTTTTTTGACTTGCCAATTAGGGCTTTTAGCCAAACCTCTTTAATTTACATGTTAGATAATTTAATTCATAATTGAATTTTCTAACCCAAGTAAAATAATTTTACATCATGTAAATATTATTACATAATTAATTAAATAATTATCAAATAATTATTTAATTCTTCAAATACAACTATTTGGGTTTTTTAATAATATCCCTAAAACCATGTCTAACAAATAGACATTATCTTGAAAAGACATTCTTATCATTATTGCCATATTAAGACATCTCTAATTAGATTTTGTAAATCCAAATGATAATGAAATTTCAAAATGAAAGACAATACAATTATAAATTATTTTAATAAATGAAAATATTCAGATGAAGAGAAAGAGAAAAAAAGGTAACTTTATCCCTTCATGTTTCCTAATTTCTTGGTGACTTCTAAAATTGGGCATGGCTTTGACTGGGGAGTTAGTATGGTCCACTATGTGAGATTCAGGTTGAACATCTAAATTGGTTCTCGTGTTGCTCGTTGAGTGCAAAAAGAACTATCAAGGTACCTTAATCCTTACCCATTGTGGGTTTATGTTGAAAAGGGTTAATTCAAGTAAGAGTATCTTCCATGTTCGTAACACGATTAACATCTTAGGTAGGCATAGGAAAATAAGCCTGAAGGTTTTCTACTAGCCGAGACAGAGGCTGACACCTCAAAAGGCATACTTCACCCCCTTCTAAAATACTAGGTTACGTATGCCCCCTCCATAAATCTAGAGGAGAAACTAATGCACATGTACGTGTTCAATGGGTGCGAAGGGGATAAACAAACCTTTTTGTAACATAATACTAAAAAGAAGACCCTTATCTTAAATCCCTAAGAGATAAGAAAAAACATAAAAATGGATTAGTGCAAGATTAATAGATCTAAAATAATGAAAAGCAATTTTTTCTTTGAAAGTACTAGGAATTATAATTAAATATCATTTGAAACCGAATCAGTTAAAATTTAATTAACATATAGTTAATTTAGGCCTAACTCTATAACCCGTCCCCAGTGAGTTGCCATGATGTCATAACATGGCTAGGACTCGAACCCTAACCCATTGGACTTAAAAGATGGGTGAATTCCTTATTCCTATATATGTCATTATTTTTTCATGTTTGGGGACTAAGCCATCGAGATGAATCTCGCACTCGACTTAAACCTAAATAATTGTTACAAAAAACCATTTTTCTAGGAGTTAGCACTAATCTATATTTAGCTAGGTGAGATTGGTCACCAACCAGAGTTTGCATTTTAATGGTTATGAAACCCTTGAAGACAAACTCCGAGATTCATGTTAATACTAGGAATCAAATGAAAGGGTTTGAGAGTCGATTACAATCATGAATAAAGATCGATCCCTCTAATGACACCCAAAATCAATACCTATTAACTCTGCATTAATTTAAATCTTGATAATTATTCAATTTTGGTATCCAGTGTTTAATTATATTTCCCATATTTCGAAAATTTCCTAAACTAAATTTATTATTCCATTGGAGAAGTTTGGGTTTTTAATATTTTTAAAAATTAAAATATCATTCACACCCCACTAGAGGATAGAAGGAACACAAAATGTTTTATGTTTACGCAATTCAAAAAATCTCAATTTTAAGGATACCTCATTATTAAAATAACATGCGAAACCCCTTCCATATCTAAAAGATATTCCATGTATTACTTTAACTTGAAGACATTGTCTTACTTTTTTTATAAAAAAAATCAATTTTTATCAAAATAATAAAAGCTTGTCCTAGGAGCCAATTTCGATAAAAAGTACAAAACTATACTCTGAGGACTCAGGTTTGGTTGAAGAGACCAAGATATTCCCTAAAGTGCACCTTTGATATGAAAGTATCCTAGTGACCTTCAAGGACTCAGTTTTAAAAAGAATTACTAAAATGTCCCTAAGATATACTTTTAACGTGAAAGTATCTTAATAACCTGAAGGACTCAAAATTATTATGAAAGGACAAACCTATCCCTAATGTGCACTTTTGACATGAAAATATCCTAATGACCGCATAGGACTCAATTCTAAGGCAAATTATTAAAATATCCCTAAGCTTTACCTTTAACGCGAAAGTATCCTAGCAACCCTAAAGGAATAAAAAAATCATGAAATGACAATTATACCATAAATGGGTGCTATAGACATCAAATTTAACCTAAAATACAAAAATTGCTAATGGATCCCTAAATTTCTTAAAGTTACATTTTGGCCCAAAATGGGTAAAACTGCTAAAAATGCTCTTAAAATGTCCAAAGTACCCTAAATGGGTAATTTGATGTTGAAACAATTCCCTTAAGCCTAACTCTAAACTTTTCTACTTTTTCATTTTAGTCCCTGTATGACTTAAAAACTGTAAACAAATATTAAATGCATCAAAATTAACATGGAAAATTCACCAAAAATAACTAGAACCATTCAACCAAGCACCTTTGGCCTTGGAACAAACGTTTACAATTTTTGCAGATAGGTCCTTAAACTTTCTAAAATTATGAAATGGCCTCTATAAGGTTAAAAATTTATGAAATGCATTTAAAAATGTTAAAAATTCATGAAAACACTCTTAAAAGACCCATCAAGCATTCAACCAAGCATGGATGGCCTTGAAATAATTTTTTTTCTATTTTTTGCAATTTAGCCTTTAAAGTTTTTAAAATTACAAAATGACTTAAAAAATCCAAAAACTTCACAAAAACCCCTACAAGGTTCGGCTAAGCTTGGAAATACCTTTCCATGGCCTTTAAAAATTTTGGAAGATTATTCTTTTGGCCCCATAACTTTCAATCATCATAAAATAGTCCTAAACATCATTAAAACAAGAATAAAAGTTCATCCAAGGGACACAATCATATTCTACCTTCATCAACAACAACAAGAATAATTTTTTGTGCAACATAGTTTCATGAATAACAACATAAATGTATATCTTAGTTTCCACCAAGCTCAAATCATCTTCAACATGCTTGAAATCATGATAACAATGAATAGATAAACATACTTTATCAACAATCCATATGAAAATACCAAGGAAAATAGCAAAAAATTATATACTAAGTTCCATAACAAAACTTATATTTTTCTTGATGAAAATCAAGTTATTGTTAAGAAAAATCAAATCTATCAACTAAATCAAAAAAATTGTTCATGGCCTTCATACTTGGCCTTTAAACATGGATCAAAATCCATGAGCACAAGTAATCACTAGGCTTACTAAAAGGAAGAAATATGAAGCAAATAAACAAAAATCAAAACTTTCTTGAGTAGAACTACCTTTAAAGTTTGGAAACTTGGAAAAAGCTTGAAAATTCTTAAGGAAACCAATTTTTGCTATGGAACCATTAGGCTCAAAATAAAACATCCTCCCTTATTTATAAGAGAAGGAATTGGCCAAGGGAGAAGAAAATCTCCCTTGTCTGAATATCCATATATTTATTTTTTTATTTTATCTTTCTTGGATTTTTTTTGTTTATATAAGATTCAATTAATGCTTTTGTCTTTTTGTCATAATATCATGCATGAGTTATCATTTTATCCCATAGGCTTCATGATGATTAAGATAAACTTACCTAATGGAATAGTTTGGATTAAACTAATTAGTTAGGCAAATTCAATTCCAACCAAATCAATTCTCATGTAACTAAGTAATCAAATTTTAAAATTAAAATAAATAGAAACACAATTTTGAAAATGCTGAAATAAAAAAATCATAATTACTATCAATCTTAATTGAGAATTATATGAAAAAATGAATTTTAAAAATTAAATTGTAACGAATTAAAAATTATACATTTGAAAAATAAAATTTCATATGATAAATTCAAGTAAAAACTTAATCAAATGAGAGGTCCAATTAATATCCATATAAAATTTTTGAACCAAAAGAATTAATAATAATTTTAGAGAGAGCAATGGACTTCGAAGTAAAATTTCGAATGGGCTTCTTAGAGGATACAAAATAAACTTATTAGGCTTGTAGGAAAATATAATGGTCTTGGTGAGCTTGTTAGACTTGTTGAAAAATATATAGGTTTTAGGGACCATTATCTAAATTTGAAACTTTTAAGCCCATGAAATGGAAAATTTTTCTTGGCCCAAAAAAGAAAAATAAATAAATAAGAAAATATTTAATATATGAAAACTCAAATAAAAATTCCCAAGGAAAAATTCCTAGTAAAAGGAATCAATTAAAAAAAGCTTTTTATGAAAATTTGAAAAATATATCCAAAAGCAAAAAAAAAAAATTCTAAAAGATGAGGGTCTTAAAAAAATTTAATGTATTACTGAAAACATTAATCAATAAAAATAATAAGGATGAGAACATGAAATCTGGAGCAGGTTTTATTGGAAACAGTTTTATGAGCAGGACGCTCGTGGTATCGTGAAAATTTCAAAACTAAGTACTAAATTTGACAACTTGACACCTCGGGTATTAAATGTCAATGCAAATTTCTTTCCTAAAATTTTAGAGTTTTTGGAGTGAGTATCGATAAAAATACTACACAAGTATTGGTAAAAATGTATGACAGTTAACTTACCAAGTTTCACGAAAAAATTTCAAAAACTCTAAAAATAAAAACTTCGACCTTGATATCATATCTAAGATCAAAGTTCAAACTTTAAAAAAATGGCATTTAAAAACTAATTCTTCACCTTAATATTCATTATTTTTCTCTGACATTTGTTCTCACTAACATTCGAAACTACACTTTTTTGTCATGTAAACAAGCGGTAGTTTAGGCATGAATGAATAGATCTTGAAAATGCCCTAACCACCTGAAAGAGATCGACCCCCAACAAGGCAGTTACTAGGTTTTCAACCTTGGGTATTTCAAATTGTCAGAGAAAAAGCCTAAATAAAATTAAGTGTCTGCAGTATGTTAGTGCAACTATTTACCTTGCATAATGTATGGTGAAAGGTGATTTCCTAGTCAAGGCTTAAAGATCATGGATGTTTGCTATGATTGTTGCATAATGTTAGAGTGGAGGATAGAGGTTAGTAACAGGTTTAATAGCAACTACAAAATCTGAATCACACACCACATTTCGAGTCTTTGATGACAAGCAACCCATAAACCTTTGTCAATTGCCATTAATTTTGCATGCAAGTTATTAGAGTAACCAATAAATCTAGTGAAACCAATGATCCAAGCACTATCCTCCCCTCTAAGAAGTCCTCCAAACATTACCCTTCTTAGATTACTAATAGACTACACCTATCAACATTTAGCTCCATAACATTAGATGGACGCCTGCTATAACCCACCATGCAGGCATTCTGAGATGAAACTTGGGAATTATAACCCATATTGATGTTATCGTAGAGTTGTAAAATAGACCATTTGATTTTGTCTAGTTGCCAATATTCATTAGCTTAAAATTCACCATTTCTAGCTTTCAAAATCCACCAAATTGAAGATAAAAATTTTATGATAGTTTTCTTTGAAAGATTAATTTTTAGGGTTTATATATATCATTCTAGCTCTAAGATTCACTATTTTCATCATGACAGCCTAATAATTCCTAAATCTTTTTTGCCATAGGATAATCTCTGAGACAATATATTACATCTTTGACTCCAACAGAGCATATGGCACTAAGGGACTAGAAGATAGGCCACGATGAGCTCTCATGGTGTTAGTAGTCAAGGCATTATACAAGATAGTCTAGACTAAAAATTGAATTTTTTTCAGGAGCATCTAACCTCCACATCCAGCTCTAAGATACTTAGGAATTAAAACATCTAAGTTATTCTAGGAGCCATAAATTGTTGGTATACCAGGCTCATATATATCAAAATAGGCGTAAAATATTTAATCAAACTAAACATGCATAGCAGAAAATAAATAGAGAAATACCTAAAGATCTATATATGGTTGAATATAAATTTAAAAACATAGATTTGATTAAGATCTTACCTACTCAGAGACTCATAACTTTGAGTGTGTCAATCCTAACACAATCATTGCCACACATGGTTAATTTGATCTCTCTTGAAGGCCATAAAAAGCACAAATGTCCTCTTTCTAACAATGATCTACATGAATAGTTATTGGAGCCTTCTCAAGCATAGTGATACGCTTATTCTAGCAGGCTAATCTCTTGATCACAATCTAAAGGCTAGTCTTCTCTATTTTTTTTGGCTAAAACCTCTTAGAACAAATTTTGGGTACAATTAAATACAAGAAAAAATGAGAAGGGAGTGACGAAATTATGGCAATACCATCCCATGAATTTGGCCAAATCTTGATTCTCTAGACTTTTGTTCTTGAAAACTATTTTAAAAACAAAAATCACTCTTCTCAAAAAACTTTTATCAAACCAAGCATGGAGCTTTTTGTTTTTAATCAAGAAAACTAATTTTGTTTATTAGAAAAGCAATAACTTATGTCAAACTCTTTAGCGAAGCTAATAGGGTTTTTTCAAGATGTAAAAAACTATTTTTTGACACTAAGTCAAAACTACTTTGGTGTCACTTTTTTAGGGAAATAAGTTAAGTTTCAATCTTATTAAAACTCCCACTAGATTAGAAACTCTTCCTGTCCTTTACTATTCATGTTTAACCTAATCTCCAACAATTAAAGAGTTTGCTGAACCTAATCCATAATGTGTCTAGATTCACTTGCCATAAGATAAGGAGATAGGAGTTTAGTCTAAGATTAAATTCCTTGTTAAACTAAAACATTTTTGCCTCAAGGTTCCCAGTTTAACCATAATTCTATCTCAAAGTGTCATGGATGAACCTACCTAGGCGTTATATCCAAATACATTGCCTATTTAACAAACACTTAGTTTCAGGCTTAGACTTAGACATAATGGAGGTAATGATTAGTTTAATGAAAAACGAGAAGATAGAATTTGATTCATTATCAAGTTCCTTATAGATGAGAAACTTTTCTCATTTTAGACAACTTTAAATTCGGCCAGGACAACATACTTAAGACATGCCATGTTGCAACGTGGCCCAGATACGAATCCTGACCAAGCCCGACTTAAATGGCCTTCACTCTTATATTTGTTAAATTTATAACTATTTTATATTCTCTTATTTCTATAGGCCATATCATTATCAACATTTTCTTATTTTAGGGACCGAGTGGTCGAGATGAATCACTCACTCAACTTAAACTTAAATAGTCATTATGAAATGACTATTTATTTGGAGTCACCACCAATCTATTTGGGCTAAGTGACATTGGTCACCTATCGGAGTTTGTATTTTGAGGGTTATAAAACCTTAAAATACAAACTCCAAGGCCAGCAGTCATACTAGAGATCATACAAAAAGGTTCGGGAGTCGATTACAATCACAAGTAAAGGTTGACTTTCTCATGATGCCCGTTAATCGATACCTCATTAATCGCATGTTAACTTAAATTTTGATTTTTATTTGGTTTCAATATTTGATATTTAATTATAATTCCCATAATATTTCATTATAGAAATTTATTATTATGAGAAAGTCAAGTTTTAATGCTTTTGGAAATCACAAAACTATTTTGTACCCTCCCAGGGAACCAAATGGGCACGAATTCTCTATTGTATCCCACTAAAGAACCATGCGAAATATGAAAGGTTTTATTTTCTTAAAATTGAAAAAATTCAATTTTCTATTTGAAAAGGATATCTCATTATTAAAATAATCCATAAAATTCCTTACATATACTGGTAGGAATCCTACGTATCAATTTAATTAGAAGACATTGCCTTATTTATAAAAATAATTTTATTATTAAAAAAATATGGACTCTATGACCTAAAAATGACCTAATATGATGAACATATTCTTAATGTGTACTTTCGATGTGAAAATATCCCAGTACTCATATAGGACATGGTTTGAATATAAAATTACAAAAATACCTTTAGGGTATACCTTCCACTTAAAAATACCTTGGTAACCCTGGAAGGACTCGAAAATGATTGAAAAAGGGAAAACCTATCCTAAATATGCATTTTCGGTCTAAAAGCATCTTAACGCTTATCTAAGACCTGACTTGAAGAAAAATTATAAAAATGCCCTTAAGGTATACCTTTGATATGAAAGTATCTCAGTAACCTTAATGGACCCTTAAATAATGTTGAAAGGCTAAACCAATCCTAAAATTCACCTTTAGCATAAAAACATCTTGGTGAGCAAAATTACCAAAATACCCCTAGGGTCTACCTTCGACGTGAAAGCATCCCTATAACCCTAATGGACCTTAAAATGATCTTGGAAGGCTAAACCAATCCTAAAATACTCACCTTTAGCGTAAAAACATCCTGATGAGCAAAATTATAAAAATATCCCTAGGATATACCTTCAACGTGAAAGTATCCAGTAACCCTAATAGACCTTAAAATGATCTTGGAAGGCTAAACCATTCTTACAATACTCACCTTTAGTGTAAAAATGTCTCGATGAGTGTAGACACCTTATTTTGTCAGGGCAAATTTTTAGCAATCTAGGGCACGGACATAAGAGGGGGCGATAATCACCAGGTGATAACGTCGCCTGATGAAAAGGTATTTTGAGGAGGTCAACAAGGCGTATAGATCATATCAAAGGTAAATGCAAAGATGTGGCATCAAAAAGACGTAGTTCAAGATGTCCAGGGATAAAACATATGAGAAAATTCATAATTTTGCTTGAATGTATCGATGCATGGTTCTCATGTATCGATACAATGCTTCAATGATCCAAAAATTTGAAATGTCCCTATTTATATTGATACAACATGTAAATGTATCAATACATAAGCTTTTGTATCGATACAGGAGCTCATCTATCGATACTAGCCCATGCCAAGACCAAGACATGCATTTTGTAAAGAAATGTATCGATACATATCAACATGTATCGATACGATGGTTCATAGTATCGATGCAATGGTTCACAGTATCGATACAATGATCATTGTATCGATACACTCAAGGTTTTTAGACCAAATGTATCGATACATAGTGGCCATTTTCCACGGTCTAGGCATTTTTGACTCATCCACCATTGATCAAAAACTCGATTTTAACTCATTTCTTTGCATTAGAAAAGATCAAAACCCATATCAGATTACTAATTTAGACTTTTAAATTAATCAAAACATTTTTTTAAGTCTAAATTAGATCAAATGGGTCAATGTCATATAATCACCCTACTCTTCTCTAGTTTGTTGACCAAGATCACCATCAACCACCCTATTTGTTGCAAAATCATTTTAGCATTTAAACCAGCCACCCTATGTCCATCGCATTGGCAGCAAGTTTCTCCCTACAGCCACTCTATAGCCACCGTGCTGACATCACTTTGTCCTTCTTGAGAAATGACCAAAAACACTTCTAAATTGGCTCTAAAATGCTAGTATAAATAGACCACTTATATCTCAGCTGAGGGATTTTAGATTCCAGCTCATTTTCAGCTTCCAATAACACATTCACACATCAAGAAAATCAAATCTCGTAGCTCTTCACTCACCACCCAAAAATAGCCCCAAAACACTCATTCCCAACCATTACACATTCTAAAAATCACCCTCATCCATACAAGAACCAAAACCTCATTGTTTCTCTCTTTTTCTTGCTTATTAACAATAAGGAAAAGAGGGAAATTCAAGCCACCTCTGTTGCTCTAACTATTTGGCTAAAAATTAAAGTTTTGTTGGTATAACTTTTAACTTTGTCACTTTTATTTTTTGTTTTTCATTATCTTCATCATTTTAGTGAGCTCTCCATGCTTCCATCACCCTCTTAGGACTCTCATGCATTATTGTGGCCTTTGGTTGTGGTAGTTTAGGATTTGGATGCCTTAATGCCCTTTTGATATGCAAAATGCCTTATTTCATCCTCATTATTTTGATAGCTCTTGCTCATGCTATATCTATGCATCTCGTTATGATTAATCCATGTATGAATCATTAGCCTAACATATTTCAAGCATATTTATACATTAGCTTGTATCTTGTCATGAATCATTATCATTTTCAGCTTCCACAACATTTTTTTGTCAAAGTGCATAACACTTTTTTTGTCGAGACCATTAGTAAAGTTTGCATCCCCATTTATGTTTTGTGCCATCCCCTTGTATGTTCATTGTCTTTTCCTTGTCTAAATGCATGTTTGATGCCTGTCAAAAACTAATTTTGAAAACCTCCCTAAGCCAAGCATGTTAACCTCAACCAATGAGGATTATCATGAACTTAGCATTTTCCTTAAAGTTAGCAAAAAATCTTGGGGAAAATTAAGTTTTCCAGATCTGGAATCTTGATTAAACAAGCTCAAATCTTCTGATTTTGCAACGAAAATGGCTTTACACTTGTTCCATAAATGTTCATGCCTTGTTTTTGAGTCAAAACCTTGAATGGTATGAGTAATGGGCTGTTTCATCGTCCCAAAATACTTCAGGGCTGTGCAAATGGGTTCATGATGCTCATGTCACTCTTTGCCTTCAGTCATGGACGTTCGAATGTCAATGACTCGAGTTTGGACCTACAAACACAAAAAAAAAGAAAAGAAATATCATCTGCTTTACTTTATACCCTGTTTGTAGCATCACTATTACAAATTGAAAAATCACTTTAAAATCACAAACGATTTTTCCTAAATTTTATAATATTTTTATCTGAAAATGTGTCAAAATATCTTTAAAATAAGGTCTTGCTCATCCTCGGATCAGTCAGATGAAAAAGTTATGATTTTTCAAACCTAGACTATCTAGAATCTTTGGAATGAACAAAGTGCATTCTAGATGGGCCCTTTAGGCCCACTAAACGATTTTTCCAAATCCATCCAGCATTTTTCATAAAAAGTTCATGAAATTTCCTTTCTGGAAAGATATTATTTGCCATTTTTCAATATCGAATGAGTCCAAAATGATTTTTTAAAATTTGACACACCTTGTCCCTCGTATGCTCTGCCAGCAGTGAAATTAATTTGAACTTGAAAATTTATTCCCCCGAAAAGTGACTTTTTAGGAGATTAGGAATATTTTTAGATTGACCCTCGTTGAGTTAGCTTTCTAGCAGTATCTTGTCTACCCTCTAAAGCCTTCACACCAATCCAAAATAAATTTGAAAACTGGGATCACGTGATGTTGTCCCCTATTCTCGGTCGTGCTCAAAATTAATTTGTTTTCCCGAATTTCATCTTGAAACATTTGAATGTCTCCGTATTCACCCTAATCAAACTCGAGAACTTGCTTTGATCTCCTACAAGCTCGCATCAAGGCACAAACATATTTTACACCTTTACCATCCTCATTCACAATAATTTCTTTTGCTAAAAGTTGTCGAAACGCTCACACATTTCCTAAATCACAAAGTTTGTCAACTTAAGTTTTCCAACTCGACTTCTCTAAAGAGTGTCAGACGTGTCACTTTTAAGGATTGTCTAACCTTGACCTTCTAAGGGGATACTCCAACCCCAACCTTCTGAGGGGATACTCCAACCCCGCTTTTAAAATTATCGAGATTGAAAAATCTTCCTTTGTTAAAATAATTTATCATCCACGGGAATACTCCAACCCCGACCTTTCGAGGGGATACTCTAATCCTGGTTTTCAAAATTATCAACCAAAAAAATTCTTCCTTTATCAAAATGATTTGTCATCTTTGGGGACACTCCAACCCCAACCTTCTGAAGGGATACTCCAATCCTGCTTTTCAAAATTGTTAACGTAAAAAATCTTCCTTTGTCAAATTATTTGTCATCCATGAGGATACTCCAACCCTGACTTTCTGAGGGGATACTCCAATCCTGCTTTTCAAAATTGTCAACCTAAAAAAATCTTCCTTTCAAATTATTTGTCATCCACGAGGATACCCCAACCCTGACTTTTTGAGGGGATACTCTAACCCCATTTTTCAAATTGTCAACCTTTAAAAAATCTTCCTTCGTCAAAATTATTCATCATCCACGAGGATATTCTAACCTCATCTGTATGAAGGGATACTCCAACCTTGTCTTACAACTATAATTAAATTTTTCTCCTTCTGGGACTTCCATGAATATGTCAAACAAATCTCGTTTAATCAAGAAACCCATATGCATTTCAAAAATTATCGATTTGATTATTTCCAAATAATCAATGCTAATTGCGAGATAAATTCCAATAGTCCATTCCTTTTCTTTATCATTGCATTGAATGATCCATATTATGTTACTTCATTTGTTGCCTTACTAACATGATTTCTTTGTGATGATTATTTGCATTCATGTTTTCAAATCATTTCAAATAACATTGAAGGTAATGTTCCACGTGGGTATCCCTCTAGTGCCCAAAGTGGAATATGCCATTTTCAAACTAAAATCTAGATGTCATTTTATTAAAAATTTCTATTTTCCCCATCTCTCTGGGGCGTATATGAGATTAAATCTTTTTCATCAAAAAATAGATTTGTATTTCTATATGATTCATGCATTAAAAGAGGGTTGTATAAAAAAAGTGATGAGGTAAGATCGAAAGAATTAAAACCAAGATGAGACATAGCTAGTAAGGTATCGATTTCGGGTATCACAAAGAGGTTCATACCTTATCATGCATAACCAACTCTTGAACCCAAACGGTGAATCTTTATACTACATAGACCACAGGATCGATGTTTTGAGTTTCATAAATCAAAACATAGGTTTCAATAGGCATCCGGTCATGCCTAGCCCGAAATGATTGGTGGTGACTCCATGCGTTAGCCATTCTATGATGGTCATCCGAGACCAATAAAATGAGCGATTCATCTTATGGTCCTCTTCACTGGATCACAAGTCGAGAATTTGTGCATTCTCGTTCTCATCAAATCACAAAAGAAAAATCTTGGTCAAGAAGACATTTCTAAGTCAGAAAAATATTTTAAGTCATATGCACCCATAGATTCGCGAAGATCCACCTCGGGGTACATTATGACAGCTTGGCGACTCTGCTAAGGACAGTAGAGAGAGTTAGGCCAATAACTAGCTGTGTCTTGCTAGGTTCTCGGTTCTTTCGATCTTCCATCATTATTTAACTATGACCTTTTTTTTTTTGTTTTGTCAACTAATCTTTTATTTGGCATGATTGTTAAAATTGTCTTATTTTTGAATAATCATCAGTTTAATAAAATGGTAATACAGAAGTAGATGAAATGGTTTGATCATTTCCTAGTCATACACCATGCACTTACACGTGCATTAGAGTCTTGCCAAACTCCATGGCGCCTGCCAAACTCCATGGGAAGTTTATAACTCCATTATTAGAAGGAAGTAAGCAATCTGCCTTCATGAGTAACCCTTTGCATAGGCATGCAATAACTTCGTGGATGTAAATTCCTTATGTTTCTTGTGCGTAACCCTCTGTATTTGCATAGGGAAATACATCCAATAGATCGAACCCGTTCCACCAAACTCGCGTTGGTTCCAGGATCGAGGTCCCTCGACTATCCTTATCGGATGGAAAAGCAATTCGAATACCTATTTAGGCATCAACTTAAACCTTATATAGTGAGCCTTATGAGCTAAACCATGTCAAACCATACCAGAACACTACTAAAATACCCAAAGAATAGGGTCACTCGGGGAAACATTCCTAACCTTTACTATTAATTACCATAATTATGTAGGTGACAATGAGTATACAATTATTACCTGCATCTGTATTTTTATCATTTATCAAGGCATGCCGTCATGCTGCCTGAATGATGGTTGATCTTTGTCTAAATAAGTGACAGTGAATAAAAACCATCATTCACAATGTCTTATACTGTAAGCCATTATGCTGTCTGAGTCACAGCATAACGCGCATCCGCACTAATGGCGATAAATGAATATCACTATCGACTGGTTATTTTTCTATCAAAATATGGTATTATATCACCTCATGAAAGGCAAGTTGCATCCAGACAAGTTGAAATACTACCCGTTTCTCATCTCACCACCTTGGTTGAAACATGTTATGAATATTTTTCTCTGATTTCTCAAATTCTTTAATTTCTTACATTCATCTCTTATACATTTCGTTAACTTTTTCCCTTTGTTTGTGTTTTGGCGCATGCATCATCTTATCATAACAATCATAATTGTCATCATTTTGGGATAATTATTCTGGTTCGGTGTTCAGCAAGGGACCTTTTTTTGTGGCTCTATGAAAGGTGTTATCAACGAAGTTGTTCCAAGATTTAATTGTCTCCAATGCATATACATATTTACTTTCACCTTTTTACGCTTGCATTAATCATTCATTATCTTAACATCATTGCATCATAAATACTAATCAATAAATACATTTTCAAGTAAAAGTCTAATACGAGAATGGGGTCATAAAAGTGCAAGGGACTCCGAGGTTAATCAGGAAAATGAAACCTAACATCCTGTATCACTACAACATGTGATGTCATAAAAAAATCATGGAGAGTGATCATGAAGCTCGTATTGAGAGACTTGAGCTAATGGTTAAGGACTCACAAGACCAGATTCTCTGTCAACAATGCGAAATGCAAACTCAAATCATGAAACTTATAGAACTAATGATAGCCTCCATGAAAGAAATAGGGCAAGCAAGCATTGTTGAAACAAGGAATGATCCTACCAACGCAGAAAGTCCCCCTACCGATAATCCAGAACTCCCCCAAGGGGAACCTAGACAAGAACAACGGCCCCCTCCTCCACCTATTGCGCAGGCTCCACCAAGCATCTACCT
The DNA here is from genome assembly GCA_038381835.1 of Adansonia madagascariensis. Classification (NCBI taxonomy): domain Eukaryota; kingdom Viridiplantae; phylum Streptophyta; class Magnoliopsida; order Malvales; family Malvaceae; genus Adansonia; species Adansonia madagascariensis. The sequence goes on from JBBYHL010434642.1 coordinate 15,947, forward strand.
AAATCCCATTACAGCAGGTCAATTCATTCCCAGTACTTAAAGGGTGAAAGCAGGAGTCTCATTGGTAGATCGATAACCCTTGACCATAAGGAACTAGAGAAAATAAAAGGTCAAAAGTCTACTATGGTTGTGGAAGAAGTGAACAAATTCTAGCTACTAGAAAAATGCCTCTAAGCTATCGAGGGCAGTGATAAGTTCAGAGCTTTTGACGTGCAATCGCTGTCTTTGGTGTCTAACCTTGTCATTCCCCTAAAGTTCAAAGTCTTAGAGTTTAAAAAATTTAATGGAACCACTGATCCTTCTGTCCATGTCCGAATGTACTTGTAAAAGATGGTCGGATATAAGAAAGATGAAAAGCTCCTCATCCATTGCTTCCAACACAACCTCACTAGGACAGCAGCTAGGTGGTATATCGAGCTAGACAATGTGAAAATTCAATCATGGGCTAACTTGGCTAAGGCATTTCTAAATCAATACCAACACGTGTCGAATTGGGCACCAGATCGACTTTTTTTAATGAATTTCAAGAAGAGATCCATTTAAAATTTTAGGCAATACGCCCAAAGGTGGAGAGAAGAAGCAGCCTTAGTCTAGCCTCCCCTTACAGAAAAAGAGATGACAGTCACTTTCATTCATACCTTACGTGCTCCTTATTACAAGAAGCTCATAGGAAATGCCACCAAAAAATTCACAGACTTAGTTCTCTTTGGAGAAATGATTGATGCTGCCATCAAAAGTGGTAGAATGCCTGTTAAGGAAATAGCTAGATCAAGTAACAAGCCCATTGTTGGTAAAAAAATGAAGAAGAGGCAAATGCCATAAATTATGCTGGCTCGTCTCAGCTAAGACAGCGTCAAGCACCAAACCCTCGCTACTCAAGAGCACCACGTTCTTACCCTATCACAATATCCCCACAACCAATTTATGCCATAACTTATAACCCATCAGTCCCGTCAAACCCATCACAAAGCTACCCTCCATAAATCCACCAAAATACCAATCGAACAACTAATAATGCACCCGGTAATTAAGGTGCAAATAAACCAAGATAACATTTTGATCCCATCCCTATAACCTATAAGGAGCTCTACCAAACCTTGCTCCAAAATCATTTAGTGGCCCTAATCTATATCCTAAAAAAGAAGCCACCATACTCGTAGTGGTACAACCTTAATGCCCACTGTGAATACCATGCTGGGGTAGTGGGCATGACATTGAAAACTACATGTATTTCAAACGAAATGTGCAAAATCTAATCAACTCCAAAGTCTTGCAATTCAGGACGAACCAGGGACCAAATGTTGCTGCCAATCCTTTACCAAACCATACTAAGCCAACTCCAAACATGACAATATTGAGCCATAGAATTTGTGTCCTTCCACTAAAACCTGATTTTGATGATGGGGTCATAACAGAAGCCCCTGCACTTTTCCTGTCCCTTTCATGTAATGTTAAGAAATGAAAACCTACCTGCGCTCGCCCAAAGGCAAGTAAGTGTCCTATGTAAGGGGCATTTTTATCAAACATTATCGATGAAATGACTTTTACTTATATCATTCCATATTGCATGCCTACATAACTTTTCAATCTCTTTGTCTCAATTACTCTATTGCCTCCATTCTTATTCGAATCCCTGGGTTGTGTGTATGCCTTTTGCAATGTCTATTTCTTCACCCATTCAAGAGTCCTGATAACAGTGACATGGATGTGTCTGATGGGTCTTTGAAGATTGATTTTGAACCGTCAATTTGCGCTAGTGAAGTTGATCCTGAAGAAGGTTTTGAAGAAAGCTCTGTACCACCAGACCTTTTACAGTTCAAGATGCAGCATCATAATTCTATCATTTATCACCCAAAAATGAATGGGGCAGTCAAGGTCCAACAAAAACATTAAAAGAATAGTTGAGAAAATGGTCGAGCCTTACAAAGACTGGTATGAAAACCTATCCTTTGCACTTCATGCCTATTAGACCCTAATTTGAACATTCATGAGCGTGACCCCATTCTCCCTTGTCTATAGGATGGAAGCTATGTTGCCCACCAAAGTCGAGATCCTTTCTCTCTGAGTTTTGATGGAAACCAAACTTGAAGAGGCTAAATGGGTTAAGAACAGATACAACCAGCTTAACCTCATCGAGGAAAAATGCATGAAAGCCATCTGCCATGGTCAAATGTATCAAAGATGCGTGATTTGAGCCCACAACAAAAAGATGCACACATGATAATTTCACCTAGGCAAATTTGTGTTGAAGAAGATCTTCCCAATTTACAAAGATGCATGGGGCAAGTGGACCCTTAATTGAGAAGAACCGTATGTCATAAAGAAAGCCTTTTACAGAGGGGCTCTAATCTTGTCAAAAATGGATAGCAATGCCTTCCTCAACCGAGTCAACTCAGATTTTGTTAAAAAATATTACACGTAAAGGGTGAAAACTTGAAAATGCATCCTTAGAAAAAAGAAAACAAACTTAAAAAAAAGAGAAAACAAAAAAACCAAACTACAAAAAAAAAACAAAAAAAATAAATAAATAAGGGTCCAGATGAAAATCTGAAAAGGGCACCAGGGCAACCAACCCGACTATAGTTGAAAACACACAAGGGTGACTTGAGAAGATCAATTTTGATAAGGCATAAATTTAGATCACTTGCAGGACAATGCAAAACAATCCTAGGGATCTTCCGAAAATTAGCTTATACTAGTCGCATTTATTGTTCGAGAACGATCCTGAAAAGCACCTAAAGAACATCCATGTCATGATTGTCAAAGCCATCTTTCACCCAAAAGATCGTCTTTCTGGCTACCCTATCACTTGTTTGTCCAAACATATACTGAGTTATGTCTCTTTGTTGTCATGAATAAATATTGCCTTATTTCTTTTAACCCCTGTACAATTCATATTGCACTTGTCATTTAGTTGATAAT